>JBAJNP010000639.1:3490-84715 GCA_036877545.1 Yasuhikotakia modesta | reverse complement strand
TAGCTGAAATAAATGCTATTCAATTTTTTATCGAATCAATCAAAATGAGGAATTAAATATATATGAGACATTTAGCCCATGTAATATCTAGCATTTGGAAATATTAATGTTCAATATCAATATAAGGCAGACGTTTTATGAAACACAACACTGGCAGGCCTGAGACAGACAATAAAATGTGACGTGAGCTACATTTTCAACCCCCTCCTTAAACAATGTCATAATCACCCGAAGGTTCAATTCGTTGTCGGTGCTGCCAAAAAAGCGGCCACTTACCATTTCACTATATGCATCTTTGCTTAGTCTTGGGGTGAGTTTGATTGTGCCCATAAACACGAAAAAGAGACCCAGTGCAAAAGACAAAGCGACGATGGTTACTGTTCTTGGCGAAGCCATCTTCTGTAAAGTCTCCTTTCGACTAGCATCCGCCGTCCTGCTCCAGCTTCCTTCTCTGTCCTGCTGGAGATGCTACAGGGGGGAAGGGCTTGAATGAATAGATTTAAATATGGCTGCATGTCATCCCGTTGCGTTTTGCTCGCAACCACCGCTGGGGTGCGCTGTGGCAGATCCCTGTCGTTGATAATGACGTGAGAATGGGGGGTTAAAATGCTACTCAACACGATTTTGAGTATAAATAATTTATTTACTTTATTGCTGAACATCAAAGAGCGTCTTGTTTTGTGCAGTGTAATATCACGCATTTGTAAAGTATGAATTATTAAAAACAAATAGTTAAAAAATGCATTGTTCCTGTAGTTCAACTGGTTCAGCATTGCATTAACAGTGCAAAGGTTGCGGGTTCGATCCCAGGGAACACAAGTCCTGATTAAAAATGCATACCTTGAATTCATTGTAGGTGAAAGCGTCTGGCATCAAAATGTAAATGTAATATTGTCTTGTGCTGTCACAACTTCTAAACTGTTACTATTATTATAACAGGCATAATATAAATATAGGTATAATATAATTTATCATGCCAGAAATTTCTGAATAGATTCCAAACCCCTTATTGACACAATACAGCTTGTTAATGTTTTACATGTTTACAAAAATATTGATGACTCCAGATACACGTTACAAAACAGTTACTCCAGTTTACAAATAAGCAGAGTTCATCACCCAGTGGACAAAAATATTTATAAATAGTTCTTTTGAATCTTTCAGTCCATGTTTGAGGATGTTTTAAGTTTCCACACAGACCTCAGTTTCATCTCATGTGATGAAAAGGCTGTCCATTATCATTTTTCCTTACTTCCCAGGAACATCTCCTTTTCCTGTTTCCCAGGAACATCTCCTTGAGAGGCAAAATAGTTTTTCTGTAAAGGTCAAATAAAATACAAATAAAGTGCCTTAATTATTCTTCGTTGTGTTCTACAAACACATGATAAATGTAATAACTTTCATAACATCTAAAATGCTTCACTTGCATGCATAAATAACAAACACTATATAATAATCCAGAATTTGTTTAATCGTCTTGTCATTTTCTAAACTAAAATCTTGCATTCTCCTGACCACTAGAGGACTTCAAGGTCCAATTGCAGACACATTTTCCTATTTGGTCATTTAGCATTTGTTATTTAGTTAGTGAACATTTACAATCCCTTAGGGCATGCATTCACATCTATCAATTACAGCTATACAAGATATCAGCCTGTGACTCACAGTGGTAACATTAAATTAAATTATTGAAGATCCAGTTTTTCTGATTCAAAACCGGACGTGAGGCCAAGCTCTAAACAAAACAAGGCAACATCCTCTTTTCTCCTCTCTAGTCTGATCTGATTAAGTCATTACTGGCATAACCAATCAGATGCTTCCGTATCTGCTGACTACTCTCATATGAGACAACAGCTCCCATCAGCTGGACACGTCACAAATGGACACAGCTCAGTGACCGTGCTGGCCTGCAGTGTGGACATAAAATACATCACATTTCACGAACCACAAGCTGGAGTTGCAATCACACAGCATATTATCTAAGGTAGCATTTGTATTTAACTGTAGTTTAACTATTAGCTGTTATGAAGCACAATGAGTCTGAATGGCAAGCTGTCACAGTTTAATGCTAGACTTGTTAGACTAGTGTAACAATAGAGAGGGTGGGGGCAGGGACTGCACAGCAACTGTGTGAGCTACACAACAACAGCACCAGTGTGTATAGCCCTCAATTCTAAGCATAAAACACATTAAACTGACATCCTTATATATCACTTACAAATATACAAATTTACTCTATACAGACCTACAGATTTAAACAAAAGAATAGTAATGAATATTGTAAGATGCAGGTGGTTTTAAACAGCAGATGTTGTTGTTTTACTATGTGGGTCAATATATGGAATAGAACGTGAGATGAAACATCTTGGTTGTGATACTCATTTCGGCTGTTTAATCATTTGAAATGAGTAATACATGAGTAAACAGCATTTGAAGTTATTCCTAGCTGGCACTGAGGCAGTGGTTTATTTACATTGTGAGTATACAAATGTAAACCAGACAGATGGCAGGTGTCTTTTTACACCAGCACCTGAATATAAAACGATTGTTTGCATTGCGGTTCAGACACAAAGATGTTCATGCTTGACAAATGTTTAAACTTGTGGGGGGTTTGAGAAGAAAATTATAAAGAAAAATTAAAGCAATGTTGTTAAAATTATGTGAATTGGTTATGCAATTTATAACTTTGTGGTTATTTACGTGTTGATGTTTAAAAAAAACATTTGTTTTATAGAGTAGTAAGTATAACACTTGTATGTGCCTATACTTACAATAATATAAGTAAGAATAAATATAAATATGGCAGAGGCATATTACGTTATAGGATTTGATAGCTGAATACGTGCAGCAGTATGTCGTCTGATGTCTGAGCAATGAAATGTCAGATTACATTCCTTACCCATACTTGGCATTTGAACTGCTTTTCCTGTTTTTCCAGAGTTAGTCATCAGAATGGGAGATCTTGGTATATTAACTGTGACATTTACATTTATTCATTTGGCAGACTTACAGTGAATTACAGTCAAGGTACACATTTTCTTATCAGGACTTGCCTTCCCCTGGGATCGAATCCACAACCTTTGCGGTGTTAACGCAATGCTCTACCAGTTGAGCTAACAGGAAGGATCCAGCCAAACACAAAAATAATGCAGTTAAACATAGTCGCAGTTAGGTTCACATGCGCTCGTATCCGGTGTGCGATAGGGCCCGTGAGACACCAGCAGACGCGAGGTCTTCAGTTACTGCATGTTGGGACGCACCTGGCGTCACTGATCATACCGTGTAACGCAATGGTCGCGAAACCATCATTTATTTCACCGGCGTCGCTGTGTTCAGTGTACGAAGCATGTTTCAAAACACAGTGACAAGTGAGTAGATTTGTGACATGATTTCTTATGTTTCACACCTAGAGGAGCTTTTAAAACTTGGTTGTTTTTGTTTGTGCACGTCGGTGGCTGAATCTCACTGTTTGTTTCCAGTAGTGCATATGTTGCAATGCGCATACGATCCGACTTCGCGTTTACCCACCATGTAGACGATGATCTGAATACCAAAGCACGTTGCACCCGGGAGCATGTCATGCAGGCTACACGGATCTGTCCACATTAAACGCAGAGGAAGTAATGGAAGCCGGGGGGGAGATGGACAACAACAACGCGAGCGATCACGACATTACGGAGGTGACGCAGCAGTGCGGAGTGACCCCGAATGAAAACGGTGTCATGATGGTTATCAACCACAGCAAGATACATCCACCCTTCAGCGTCCTGTGGTCGACCGTGCTGTACTGTGCCGAGTTTATCTGCGCCGCGGTGCTAAGCAGTATGTACCACAAGAGCGATGACTTCGTGTGGATGGGACTGACCATTACGTTCATGCTGGTGCCGTCGGTACTGACCCAGCTGACGCTGACGTTTGTTCACCGGGATCTGGGGAGAGACCGACCGCTCGTGCTCTTCATGCATCTGTTGCAGATGGGGCCCATAATAAGGTACGACAGCAGGGATCATATGTACATCACATGACCAAAATATTGGCAAACGGCTGCAGTCAGATATAAGGACGAAGTATTCAGCACAAGTTTATCAAATACACAAATCTGTGTTATTGACTGTGTTAACACCATTGCACAAAAGGTTGGGTTTCCTTCCTGTAATGTACAGAATATCATGTTGAGATAACATGGATCATCAGATTTTGAACAGATGTATGGGGTCCTTGCCAGAAAACAGGAATTGCAAAATATTAATACGAATTAGCATTCATATTAACTTGTCATCAAATGTATTTTAAGCAAGGTTATGTTATAGGGGTGTGGTGATGAGACATTTGGTGATCACATGATCAAAATATTGACAAACAGCTTGAAGGCTTGAAATTTGTTTTGTAGGCAGGTTAAATATTATGTTGTTTTGTGTGTTTGTTATAAATGAGCAATGTGCTTAAGCAATGTGCTTAAGTCCAGTTTTCCCCCTGTGTTTCCACCACCCAGATGCCAGAAATGTCATAATGTGTTTCGTCACCACATTTCAAGCAGTTGTAGTTTTGCTCTTTGTTCTCGTATCTTTACAGTTTATTTTAAAGTTAAACGGGTCAGCACTAGTGAAAAAGGTTCAAAGTCCAAAATGGTAAAGAGTATTTTGAAAGTCTCCCAGCAGGCATTTGGATCCTCCTATTGCTCCTGGCATCCATGTGTTGAATTTTAAAGTGTTTAGTCTTCTTGAGCAAACAGTGACATTGTTTTACATTATAAGGTGGGGTTTGTAGAGATTAGAAATTGAAAAAAAGAGAGAAAAACAAACTCTTATTGGTTGGATTTGAAATCTAAGGGTCTATGTGACCATACAAACAGAAGTTGTTTGCTAATTCATTTCTCTGAGTGCATTCAGAGGTTACTTTACCCACAGTTTAAACTACACTATTATCTAGGGATTTGTGTGTTTAGGGCGTCATTCAAGGACGGACCCTATCTGGTCATATTTGAAAAGTTTTCAATACTATCAAAGTCTGTTGACTACAGAGCAAAAACCAACATTCTGCAAGTGTTCAGTATGTTGTAAAAAGTGAACAACAGATTTAATCTTTCATCGGTTTGGAATCTACAGTTGCTACTTTAAAAATAAGTAGTGTAACATGAGGTTTGCCTGTGTAAGAGTAAACTTGCAGTAGTTGTAGGCTAGGTTAATAGTCACATGCTAACTAGTTTACATTTATTGCTTTGCACGTTTTGGCGACGAACAAGCATCAAATGTTTTGTCTTCAGCTGGCAAAGGCTTCAAAAGAGATAGGTATGGTTAGTTTTTACCTTTTTGTTTCTTTAAAAATGTGTGCTTTATCGATTCACTCTGTGAACTGTATGCAATATAGCAGCTGTTTTTCCACTTTTGTTCAAGCCAAAAAATGCTAGAGGAATGCAGCCTGCAGGCCCAACGTATAAAGTAATTCCTCTTTTGGTATTTTGGCTGGGCCAGTAGGTTACAAGTAAAGTGAAGAGAAGATGGGGTCAAAGGTCACAGTCATGACTATAAATACTTTGTACAATGTGAAACTGCTGTAATTTCACTCCATTTTACAGGAAATGTTGCTTTTTTTACTAAATGCAGTTTCCCTGTTTGTTTTGTTATAACTGAAGAATGGTTATTTATTAAGTGATGTAATAATGTTAGGTGTGTTTATGCATATTTAGGAAAATGCTATGGAGTTCTTTGAATGCGTTTTTTTGGTATTTGTTGTTTCTTAGAACAAAAAGCTGAATAGTGCTTGTCAACATTTTAGTGTAATTGAAATGATAAACTAGTATCAGTTCTGTGTTATATATAGCATCTTGGTTTTGCTGCAAACACAAAGGTTGCATTATTGATCCCAATATAATTTTTTGTCCTACCATAATGTGTACTGTACTGTACTTAGGATAAAAACGGCTCACATTGGCAGGTATCACATAACAAGATTAAAATAGCCACCTCGATCATGGCCTTGAATTGACCGGACATGTATTGCTCATGAGATTCTGAAGGCTTTCTTTAATAATCATTTTATCAATCTTTAAGAAACCTTTCACTGCTCAGGCTATGCAGTCTAATGTCGCATTGGGTTTGCGTGTTGTTCAGATTCTGCCAAAATTTTATTTACCCATAATAGCTTCTTTTTAATAGTGCATGACCCATAGATGCTTTATATTAAATTTATAACGCCAATAAAATGTACTGAAAGGACTGTATAAAGCACAAAGTTACAGGTTTTTTTTACTAATGAGTGTAAAATACTCATTTATCAAACAGACTGAACCAACACAGTGGTTTGATTTTACTGTTTGAATGCATATAAATGCATTAAATTGTATAATGTTAAGCGAACGCATAACATCAACATGGAATATTAATCCTGGGACTTAAATCCTGGGACTGGGAAATAAAATGTTATCATCTGCTCACTCTACTGTTATCCAAGCACCCATGACTTTCTTATTCTGAGAACAGAAGGAAATGGTGTAATATGTATCTAGTTGGGTAATTTCAATAATAGTGACAGTACATTACTACAACAGACCTACGTGACTTGGCAACCTCATGTGATTTCCTAACTTTCAGTGTGAATGGCCCTTAAATATGTTACTCTGTACTGAATATTAGCATGTTGTGAGTACCTTATTCCTGTATGTCAAACAATGATATAATATAGCCTGTCACACATGTTGTGACACATTCAGTGCACTAGAAATGAGTACAAATGCCACGAGGGGACAAGACACTTAAAAGTCTATGTGTGTTGACAGCAATGCTGGGATCAAAGTAAAGACCTGTGTGGGGATGTTAAACTTGTTCACTAATAATATACAGTCAGTTTCACTACAGGTTACAGGCGGTGCTTTATTCAAACTAAAGGAGTAGGTTGAACTCAAGCAGGACGTGCATTTTGCGTGTATAGAGACACACTTCTCATGTTTCACTGGTTCGAAAAGGTTTCATCCCTTAGGTATTAGTGCCACCTTGTGGAGAATAAAGATATACGGCTTAAAAGTGCTTGCTTTGCGCAGTGTAACATTGTTTTCACCATGCATTCTTCCTCCTACTGTATTCAGTAGTAAATACTTACTTAAATAATGATTGTGCATTATAATCATTTATACCTCACAACTTTTGCATGGTTTTGGAAGACACTGCAATGAACTGACAATGTAAAACAGTGTTTGTTTGCTGTAGGTCACATGATCTGACTGATTTGTCTTTGCACTCTCTCCTGTTTCAGGTGCATTGAAGCTCTGGTTGTTTACTGTCATGCAGGCAAGAAAGAAGAGCCGTATGTCACCATTTCAAGAAAGATTAAGCTGAAGCATGGGAGGGGCCTGGGCTCAGCGTTGGAATGGGAGATTGGACACTCCGAGCGCAAGCTAGCCGTCCACCGCAACGCCTTCAAACGTGCAGCTGTCATTCAGGCCTTCCTAGGATCCACACCTCAGCTTACGCTACAGCTCTATGCTACCATTCAGGAAAAATATGTCCTTCCCATGCGATGTATGATGTGTTTCTTTATTTAGCAGATCCCACAGCTTTATTTCTTGTGTTCTAACATTGAGCTGTTTGTCTTTACAGTTGCTCTGATGATCATATCCTTGATATCTATCACCTATGGAGCTTTAGTTTGCAGTGTGCTGGCCATACAGATCAAATACGACGACTACAAAGTGAGGATGAAACCTGCCGCCTACGTGTGCATGATCCTCTGGCGAGGGCTGGAGATCGCCACACGGATCACCACTCTGGTCCTCTTCAGCTCAGCCTTTAACTTCTGGGTGGTCCTAGTTGGCCTGGTTAACCTGCTCGTCTTTTTCTTCCAACCTTGGGTTGAGTTCTGGGTGAGAAGGGCATCCTTGCCTGAGAATGTGGAGAAGAATTTCAGCAAGCTGGGCACCACGGTGGTGCTCTGCATGATCACGTTCCTCTACGCCTGCATCAATGTTTTCTGTTGGTCGGCTGTGCAGCTGGACCTCGCCGACCACGACCTGGTAGAGAAGCAGCCCCGCTGGAGACGCCTGGCCATCTACTACACCCTGCGTTTCATGGAGAATGTGATCCTCACTGTCTTGTGGTACCACTCCAGGACGGACTTCTTTGAATATGTGTGCACACCGCTTCTGGTGGTGCAGCTCATTGTGTGCTACATCCTGGCCGTGTTGTTTATGCTGGTCTTTCATCAGTTTTGCCATCCCTGCCGCAGGCTCTTCCACTACAACGTCGAGGACTGTCTTCGTTGCGCGTGCTGCTGGAGGAAAAGCCAATCACAGCCAACTTCTGACCCAGTTGTCGCTCCTCAGGAACCGGTCCCTCCTGACCTCACCAGCTACCTGCCGGATAGAGAGACTGATATTTTGGATGATATGTTGGAGGCCGCATGAAACACATTTGCTATATTGTTACCATAGCGCTGTTGGGTCCATGCTCGTTGTATTTGCACATTTCCTGTCTCAGGAGTATCCTATTGACTCAGCTAAATATGTGATGATGAACTACTCTCTGCTGTAGTTAGTGAAGGATTATTTTGTATTTTATTTGGTCCTAAAAGCTTCAGTAACCTTGTGTTTTATGTTGTTTGGAACTCTAAAGGATGTGCGGAGCTGTACTGTGACAGTGAGTCTTATTACAGTGGTGTAGAGAGGGTAGCTCATCATTTATTAATGCAGAGCGCTGATCCATTTCTGCTTTTTGGCCGCTGAGGTTCAAAGAATGTCTTGTGTTGAGTCATGCAGTGATTTTTTACAAAGGCAGGCTTCAGTAAAGAGCTGCACGGCCAGTCTGTAGACCAGGTGTGTGGGAAATATGCCAAGCGTGTCTAGATTAGAGGGGCAACAAACTGGTCATTTTTGGCATCTGTTGCACTACTTTTTCAGGGGAAAGCAGACTTGAAAAGCCAAAGAGCCTTTAAGTTTTCCTAAGTTTGCCTCAACAGTGCCATGTTTTTGTTTTATAAACTTGACGGGCCGTCTTTGACATTACTAATTCTGGAATGCATTTGCCTTAATAAACAATTGTAAGATTGTGCCTAAATAAACTGCAAACAAGTAAACAGTGCTATGAAGTGTTCACTGCAGAAAGAATCTAGTTGTTTATTTTGTATGGGAATATTTTGTTGTCTGTGTGTTTTGCCTGAATTATGTGCCTCTTTACTACTGATTTGGAAAAGATGAATAAAAACAAATCAAACAGTTGCCAAAGTTTTGTTTTCACATTTCATGCTATAGGCATTTGAGGAAATATTTAGGAAACCCTTTACTAATTTGTTTTAGTTAAAATAAAGAAATATAAACAAAACATTTAAACATATTTATATCACTTGCATACAACTTGTATACATAGATAAGTATTATTTATACACACCCTCATACAAAGAGAAATTAAATAAATTATAAAAACACATTATGGGGAAAATGCAGTGAAATCCCAGTTTCCCGTCAAACGAGGCTCAGACGCACCTCTGTTTTACAACTACACTAAAGTTTCCTCATGGGAATTTTTTAAAACATAATTCATACCTTAAACCCGTTTCCGGGTCATTGGTGACAGTAGAGGTGGAGCCACAGGCAGGGCAGGTGAGTGATAAAGCGCCCGGCTTGCGTTCGTTCTGTATCCCGGCGCTGCGACATGGGCAACTGGATTATCAGTCACGGATTGAGCGCGTTCATCGTGGTGAGGAAACCTAGTCGTACCTAGTTTTGCAGACACGAATAACCTTTTATTTCATTTTATTTTTTATTGCTTATAATTGCTCGTAAAGTTACTGATCGAATTGAATTTGTAGGTGGTGTGGATGGGTATCAACATCTTTCTGTTTGTGTACTACTACTTGTTCTACGACTTGGGACTACAGTTTGAATACACCCGTGTACTTTTAGGGGTAAGTTATGAAGATAAGTTTAAATACTTAACATTTCATTTATTATCATTAGTTATTAGTTATTATCTTACGTAACACGAACTAACAATAAATGCAATACAATTTTTTTTACAGTAAATAAATGTTATAATACGTTTGCTAATACGTTTTGTGAACGAATCTGCTTTAAAACTTTTTTTGCATTGAAAGTTTGTTTTGCATTGAACGTTTGTGCATTAAAAGTTCATGTTAGCTGATGCATGAACTAACGTTAATGAACGGAACCTTATAAAGCGTTATAAACAGACCATTACACTTTTATGAAATAGAAAGAAAGATGTTTAAGGTGTAGAATAAAGGAAATGAAAGTAAATGTGTTTGTTTTACTATCAGTCAGCATTGCCCTGGGCCAGAGCACCAGCCGCTGTCCTGAACTTCAACTGCATGCTTATCCTGCTGCCGGTGTGTCGCAACCTGCTGTCTCTGCTCCGCGGCTCTTTCATGGTGAGTTACCGTGAGCCTTTAACACGAACCTTTAACCTTCGAAGGGAAGAATTAAAGACCTTTTGTGAATGTTTCAGTGCTGTGGACGAACTATGCGAAAACAACTGGACAAAAATCTGACCTTTCACAAGCTGGTGGCTTATATGATTGCCTTCATGACAGGTAAGAGTCAGTTCTTATCCTACTCTGATATCCAACAGGAAACATCAGGATATTGAGAGAAATGTTAAGTTACAGTTATCAGCATTGCAAGAGAAGGATCACATGTATCTGTAAAGAATAGCTTTTGTTATAATGTATGACATGAATACATTAACATACATATTATACAGCATCCAGGCTTTAAATGCATTAGCAATATAACAGCAGTTGTTGTCAACTTAAAAACACACATAAAGTGCATAAAGTAAATTGAATTTTAAATAATATAAATAGTTATACTATTAAAAAAAACGACAACACGTTTTGATGCTGAATGCAAAACTACCTGTGTTCATCATTATAAGGCATATAAATGATATTTTCTTCTCCAACAATAAAATTCATAAATGACATGTGTCAAAACCATTTGTATTAAACTTGACATGTTTTTACAAGTCAATTTGCCTTAACAGTTTTGTTTGTTTATTTCTCACATCAATCAAAACCAGACCTGCAAATCTCTACCACAAAACAAATAAGACGATCTAGACCTGTGTGACAGACGAATTCTTCAAATTCTTAAGCTGCTTTTTAAATGTAAAATGAGATGACAGAGTCAACAACAGTTTATTATTGTTGAACTGATTTACCTGCCGAACTGATTTACCTGTTGAAATCCTTCTGCCCCGCAGCGGTTCACACTGTTGCTCATTTGCTGAATGTGGAGTGGTACAGCAACAGTCGAGCAGGTCGATATGGACCTCTCGCAGGTAATCTGTCCATGCTTGAGGACTCCACTGAACTGAATACCACCTACCTGAACCCTGTTCGGTCCAATTCTACTGTGAGTCCCTCAACAGCCTCAATTAAGAGAACCCTGTATTCTTTCTAATCCTATTATTGTATTACTGTAATGTGTCTGCTAGTGCTTGCTGTAAAATACTTTCCTTTAATTCCAGACTCCAACACTCTTTGTATTTACCACAATCGCGGGCCTCACAGGAGTCGTGATAACTCTTGCCCTCATTCTTATTATCACTTCATCCATGGAAGTCATTCGCAGAAGCTACTTTGAGGTCTTCTGGTACACACACCACCTCTTCATCATTTTCTTCGCTGGCTTAGTTTTCCATGGCGCAGGGTAAGACCTATTTAACAGCTGGGTCCAACTTTAAACCATGTTTATAATGGATTACTAAGAATAAGTGAAATATACTCTGTTTTATATCCAGGCGCATTGTGCGAAGTCAGCAAGTGACAAACCCACCTCACAATACTTCCTTCTGTAAAGATCAACCACAAAATTGGGGGAAAATTCCTCAATGTCCAATTCCCCAATTTGCAGGAGGGTTTCCTCAGGTAGGAACTGACTTATAAATGAATAAACGTATGAAAGATTTACTTTGTGTTGTTACTAATTTTATGTTGCTAAATCCTCTGTTATAGACCTGGATGTGGGTAATTGGACCAATGATTATCTACCTTTGTGAACGGATTCTACGTTTCATTCGCTATACGCAGCCTGTCAGCTACAGAAAGGTATATTCTCAGTGACTTGTTGACAAAACCAAGCCATTGTTTAGCATAAGAGCTAATTGCACTGCAACGACAAACTTCATCCTTGTATTTCAGATTGTGATACGCCCATCCAGAGTGTTGGAGCTACAGTTGGTAAAGCCTGGATTCAAGATGGAGGTCGGCCAGTATGTCTTTCTCAACTGCCCAGCCATCTCTCAGCTAGAGTGGCACCCATTCACTATGACATCAGCTCCTGAGGAAGACTTCTTTAGTTTGCACATCCGCTCAGCTGGAGACTGGACTGATAAACTCATCAAAATGGTTGAAAACCTACCAGAGGGTAGGCAAGGACCTAAGTATGTATTTCTGCAACTTCTTTAATATCTATCAAAACACACAATATGTATGTAAATCATTTTCTGAGAAATTTAAAATTGACACCCAAACTCACCCCTTCCTTCATTGCTCTCCCCTCAAAATAACAAACATGCTTTGACACACAGGCAATGTTGACAGCTGGTGCATATACACCCCTTTTGCTGATTGGCTAGAGGAGTGTTGTGTTGACTGGTCTGATCCAAAATTTTCCCCTATTTTCCCAGCCAGAACTATTTACAAACACATTTATTCTATTTTAACATACACAGAACTAAATTGTTTAGGTTTTATTTCAATTTGAACAAGAACTAATATGTAGAACATTTACTTTTGCATCAGGATTAGTGTTGATGGCCCATTTGGAACTGCCAGTGAGGATGTATTTAAATACGAGGTCAGCATGCTAGTGGGCGCTGGGATTGGCGTTACACCGTTTGCATCTATTCTCAAGTCCATCTGGTACAAGTTCAAAGACTCCAATCCTAACCTGCGAACCAAGAGGGTAAGAGGTCATAAGGAAGCTAAATGGAGTACAGTGCCTGTTATTGTTCTTCAGATATAACAAAGGTCCTCTTCCTCTTCATTTATGGCTATTTTTTATAGATTTACTTCTACTGGCTGTGTAGAGAGACGCATGCCTTTGAGTGGTTTGCAGATCTTCTGCAAGTCTTGGAGAAAGAGATGGAAGAGAGAGGAATGAGGGACTTCCTCACATACAAACTCTACCTCACTGGGTGGGACCAGAGCCAAGTATGTGCAATTCAACCTGCTGTGGTTAGAAAAGTAGGGTAACCTCAATTAAAAAGAACTAAAATGCATTTAAACCTCTGTGTTTACAGGCAGAACATGTGATGGTGCATTTTGATAAGGATACAGATATCATCACTGGTCTGAAGCAGAAGACTCATTATGGACGGCCAAATTGGGATAAGGAATTTGAACAAGTTCGGCAAGATAACCCTTCGTAAGTTTTATGACTAAAAATGCTAATTTTGTTAATGTCTTAACTTGGCACCTTCCTGCAGTGGGAAGAATTACACCAACAGTAAACGATTTTGAAATGTATTCCAGGTCAGTGGTTGGAACATTCTTGTGTGGTCCAACAGGCCTAGCTAAGGACCTGGAAAAGAAATGTGCAAAGTATTCTGAGGTAGATCCACGAAGGACCAAGTTTTACTTCAACAAAGAAAACTTTTGAGAGGAACTGGACTCGGACTTGAAGGACCACCACACTCTGCATTTTGCACTTAAACAGTATCATTACAACGCCATCATTTGGGACTGTTTCTACCTGCCAACTGCATTCATATAAATGATTCTGCTATTTTGAGATTGTAAGTTAATAGACTGAAAAGGAAATAGACTCGAATTTGTCTTTTCAGGCAGCGAGATGCTGAGTCAAAAGTCCAAACTTTATATCTTGGCTCTGATTTCCTTGCTGGGAATGAATAATCAGTGTTCACGGAAATTACACCTTCCTCTGAATTGTTTATAACTGCTTCCTTTGTGTAAATATGTTTGGCTGTTAAATGGCACTGGCACACAGTTTACGATAAATGCAGCGGAAGGCAACAATGAAAACAAACACCAAGCGTTTTTGTTTTTAGAACAACTGAAATGTCAATCTGTTGTGTCACAGAACTGGTCTTGAACAAACTTTTTATTACATGAAAACAAAACCATTGTGCCATGTATTTTTTTAATATTTATGTTTTGAATAAAATGTCTGAGCAGGAATGAAAGTTTCTGCAATGATGAAATGTCCAGTGGTTAATTTTGAAATCCAGTTATTTATTGTTTGTTTTGCATTAAATTGTGCACCACGGCTATTAGTTCAACTGTTTTCACATCCAATAGGAAAATACAATTATAAAAACAAAATGCCAACAACCAAAAAGTTACAGTTGTTAAAGTCTTGCAGGGCAATGGATGTTTGTTTGTTGGTTGGTTTCATTCATTTCTGCAAACACACAGAATAATTGTACAGTCAGATTCCTCACATTTGACACATTCATTTGTCAAATGAAATATTTCCCACTGTCTTAATGTTACATAAACAACAGTGCCCTACTTTTAATGTTAAGCCTGTAATTATAATAAACAGGTTGAGGATGGATTTGAGTAAACAAAAGAACCTTTGACGCCTTCATGACCCGCCTGCTGTCTTCTGAATCTGCTCTTTCAGTATGAGAATGCTCTGTCTCTGTTCTGGAGGCAGCATGGCGATCTGTTCTGGGGTCAGCTGTAGAACCTGCATGATCAGGGCAGCCTTGGAATGTGGAAACACAAAACAGATTACATCTAAAATTCTGAAGAACCCAAGCAACATGAGATCACATGAGAAGTGCAACTGGCATGATAATCTAATGTCTTAAAATATAAAAAGGTGTGTCCAAAATCACCTACTTCCTTACTGTAATAGTAGGTTAAAATCAGTACGTGTTGAGAATAGATACTATTCTACCCCATGATGCCACAGGGCTGAGGAGCCAAAAAGTTACCTAAATACTGGAAAACTGTGCAATGAGCAAATCTTTTTTTTTTAATGTAAGTGTAACTTTAACTTAAATTACAAAATTATTCCTGGTAAACTGTGCATCTTTGACACCAAGGCGAATTATTTTTGCAACTGTTGTTAATACGTCATAAGTTAACAAACATACAGGTCACATGACCTATAGAAAAAATACAGACTAGTATGTTTGAAATGTAACTATTTTAACACTTGATAAGTAGGTACTTAGTGCACTTCAGTCTGTATACATGTCACTGGGATTACAGACACAATGTCAACAACTCAGAGTATGGCAGAAATATCAGGCCATTGATGCTACCTGAAGTATGACACTGATGCAATGATGCATGTAGGGCTTAACTGACATACTGTGTGTCTATTATGCAATGAAACTTTGGGTAAATATGAAGTTAAAGATGTAAAAATATCTGCTAAGGCCCGCCCACCACTGCCTCCCATCCAATAGTATGCAAGAAATAGTATTACTTACCTTCTCATGGTCTTGTGTTGACACCTCAGACACCGGACCCTGTAATAATAAACATATGGGATTAAAAAGATTGTGTAAATTAAGAACCACAAAACGAATTCCAAAACTGCAGGTTTTTCTCTTACTGGTCTTGCTGAGGGAGGTGCACTCTGTCCCATGCCGTGAGGGGGAGGACCCTGCATCCCTCCCCCCACAGGAACTCTCTGACCCGACATGGGCCCCCGAGCATCAACTGCCCGTGGATCACGACCTTAAGGAATAAAAAAAATTACTTTCAAACCACAGCTTGTTACAGTCTTTGAGTCATTTTTACTACAGTAAGGAGTTAATACTAAAGAAAAAGGGTCATGGTACCTCTTGCCTCCATTGGTGGACCACGCTGTTCCATCATTGGTCCTCTAGGCTCTCCCATCATAGGTCCTCCTCTCATATCATGAGGGCCACGCATGTCTGGGGGTCCCATATGCATAGGTGGCCCCTGGTGTTGTGGAGGGACTCCAATATAACCACGCCTATAGATAGACAGTTTTACAACCATTATTTATTGCAAAGCTAACAAATCTGGGGTCAAATTAAATGCATCAAATAATCAAAACATGCTAATGAGATGTAGCTGTTTGAGCATTACCCTGGTTCCACCACTTCTCCAGTGACACTGACCAAAGAGCCACCCCGTGGGTCGTTCGGACCATCTCCAAGAAGGCCCCTGGGTGGGATCCCTGGAGGACCTGGTGGGGCCCCTCGCATTGGGGCACGGGGGTCTACTATTGCCACTGTGAAAGGACAAGTGCATATATAAACATTACCAAAACTTAAGGAAACAAGTGTCACGGTTTATTACAATTTAGACCTAAGCTTGATCTTTTAATCACATACTGCTGTGAATAATGCCATTCTGTCAACCACCTCATTACAGGCATGACACATTAAAGAAACTCCCCAAGGCTTTAATTAAAAAAAAAGATGATTCTATTTCACAAACAAAAGGACATTGTTTCTGACGGACACTGATAACTGTAGGAGGATCCTGACAAGATAAATTTCTATTCTGCCATGCAGACACATTCCAACAGGTAACAAGGCTTGATTGTTTGCGATTTGGATGCATTACAACAAATGTTTAAAACCGAAAGTAAATTTCCTAAGAAATGAAGACAAACAACATAATTGTTCCTGGTAGGAAATGCCTGTTTGGTGCGAAATCTAACTTTGGCTAATCATTTATTACTTCCTTCAGCTGAGATTTGTTGAAACTGCTAGTTTACAGGTTTTTTTTGACTTGGTATTTCACAATCTCTACGTGTCAAAAGTAGGTGCTCCACATCACTCAACAAACACTCAAAAACAACTTATGCATGCTGATGTCAAACACTTCTGGACTGTTCAAAGAGTGTGAACGGGTAAAACAATGAACAGGAGATAGTGTTGACAGCCCTGTTCTGAGCAGACCAGAGTTCACCCATGATACCTGGAGGCCGATCGATAGCAGCCTGCCCAGCAGGAGAGTCCTGAAGGTTTCCTGGGACAGCATTGAGTGAAAGAGAGGAGAGAAGACTGAGACGGTGCACAGTAGCACTTATTGATGTTGCCCAGGGGCAGTTCTAAAATGGGAGACCCTCACACTGATGTTAACCGATATGTGTTTTTACTGGCTGATGTGAATACTGATAGAAAAAAAAGGTGGAAATAAAGTTATATTTAAGGCTAAATTACACTAGAGAATTACACTAGTGTAAGTTACACTAAAAACATAAGAAGTTAAAGGTGATGAGTGTCATTTTGTCTTTTAATCTTATTTGTCGGTACTGCTAGTGGGAAGAAATTGCATTCTTAACACAAAATGGTCATAAATAAACATTAATATTATAATAATAATAAACATCAATTTCTGCTCATCAGCATTAGTAATCCGCCGATAATGTAGCAGATATATCAGTCTATCACTAGTTAAGAGAGGTTAATCAAGTCAACTAAAGCTCAACTAGGACAGGTTAAGTAGATTGGCGGCCAATACTGCTACCTTGTGGAAAGGTTTGACAATGCAGTTACACTATTTGTGACAAACGTGCACTATGCATAGACCTAATAATGATATTTGAGCAAACACAAGTAATGAGTTAACACAACCCTGTTTAATTTGCCTAAAACGAGTACCTGGTCCCCTATCCATGGGCACAGGACCTCCAGGTGGAATTCCTATCTGAGCCTGCATCCCACCTGTAGGGAAGGGACCATAGGAAGAGAGCTATGGCTGCAGACACAGCTACACATTCTCAAAAGTAGTGCGGAATCAACTAAGCTTACCAGCTGGTCCCAGTGGTCCCTGTCCTGGCATTGGTCCGGGGACTCCAGCCCCCATCTGTGGAGGCTGCATCATTTGGGGGGCTCCATTCACATGCATACCTGGCTGCGAGTCACAGGATTAACACAAGACAGTAAATAAGACATGCGTCATGTCTGTGAGCATTCAGTGTCCACAATGAGCATCTCGCTACCGTATGACCGGAAGTCCTGAGATGTCAGTCTTAAGATAGAATTTATGTGGAGGTAAGAGGAGATAGATGTAGTGCTTACCATTGGTTGGGGCTGAGAGACAGGGGCAGTTGGCTGGGGCAGGGGCTGGTTTGAAGCAGGAACTCCCCCAGATTGAGGACTGGGGTTTATGGGCGGAACCACATTTGGACGGTGCAGCATTTTCTGAGAAAATTACAGCGATCATTTATAACCGTATATATAAATATTCATTACCTTTATATACATTCATTTCAATTAATGACGGTTCATTAAGCAGTTCCCATCCCTTTACACTGTGTTTCAACTATTCTATTGCCTCCCATCAGCTGCATTTAATGATCTTACCAGCGCAATTTCAGGGTCCACAATCCTCATGACAACCTGAGCCTGCAGCAGAGCGTAAGCAAGCTGAGGGTTCTGCAACAGCATGTTTCTGGCTTCCTGTGGACTGTTCTGCACACACAGCTGCACAGAAACATCAAACGAACAAACATCAGGTTCTGATTCAGCTTGAAAATGAACATTATTATGATTTACAAATCCGAAGGAAAACAATTACTATCTACATTCAAGTTTTAGAGTTAATACACCTGAGAATACAACAACACCACACAGATTTGTTTCTAAAATGAAGCCCCTCCCCTTTTTGGTTCACCTTCATCTGTTTCATTAGCTCATACATCTGCTCAGGTGGCAGACTGGCCACGGCTCTGCTGATCGACTCCGGGGCTTCCTCTGTTGTGCAGACATCCCCATAAGGAGACTCAATAATTGGAGCACCGGTTCCCAGACCTGCAGGAATATGTTTGCAAGTCACACAACATGACAGGAATCAATGCCATTACTTAAGATTCAGAGAGCTTAAGCATAACTATCAGCTTCAAACCTGAAACTTACTTTTGAGCTCCTCTTTATTCTTCTCACTGGCGGCGTTGTCCACACGCAGGGCTCTTCCACTGAATTCTCTGCCGTTCAGGTTACGCATGGCACTGAGTGCCGTCTCTTGATCCTGGTACTCACAGAAGCCATAACCCTTTGGCTTACCAGTTTCTCTGTCATACACCAACCTGCATAGATATTCTGCATCAGTTAGCCTATATGATTTCTCCAGGTCAAGCAAACGGTATTTAAAAATCTCCTAAATGTCTCTTATACCTAAAACTGACGACCAGTCCAACCTCGGAGAAGATGTCTTTCAATTGCTCCTCCGTGGCCTCATATGGGATGTTTCCCACTGTTACCAGAAACAAACCAATAAGGAGGAAATATATTCATAAACCATCCAATGTTTCACAAGGTAACGTTCAACTATCGCAAACCAGCTACTTGTCGTGTTAAGATGATCAAATTAGTTGAAATGAGTTGCAAATAATATTATAAGCTACTGTAACGTAGATCAGTGTTTTATTTGCAACTACATGCTGGTTAGTGATGTTTAGCTTAGCAACTATTGAAACACATGCAGCACAATATACAACTTAAACAATCCTCATTCATACCGAAGACTGAACGCAAAGATCGGTCCACGGCGGGGTCTCTGGCAGCCGCTGCGGCTGCAGTGGCCGCTAAATTCGCCATATCTTTAGTAAAACACTCGCAACCAACACGACAAAACTAGCAGCATTTACTGCTATGTACGCGGAGATCGTGTGAAGTAATACAAATCGGCGTCCACAAGAGCGGATAACGGTCCTTCAAAATAAGAGTCACGAGAACCATTACAAAATATGAGTCCCAACAAACGGAAAACACCATACATGGGTCAATATACTTAAATAAAAATAGTAAAAAAGGAGTGGTAAATAAATAATAATAATAATAACAAGTGAGTGTTGCGGTTAACAAGTTCGTGTTGATTTACAATTACAAAAACTGCTTTGTATAACAAAGCAGTTTTCCTGCCGATGCAATATTTCTCTGAAAAGATATTTGTTACTCTGGATATTATTTGTAGAATAAACTTACTACTCACTGTTGTGTAAGTACTTTGTTATTCATTTTAAATTTGAGTTAATATCTCTGAAGAGTTTTCACTTACCCACCTAGGAACTTATTTGAGGTTACAGGGTATTACAAAGGAAGTTATAGCAAATGTTGCCTATGCAATTTTTTCATGACAGTTAAATGATAAGGAAATACATTATAGGTTATATAGGTTATTGCAGTATATAGGTTATAAGTAACATTGTCATGAGTACATAACTTTACAATTCTGGATTTTTAATTTTACATTTGATGGGCCTCATCTGAATCTTATTCACCTTTAACTGTTACATAGTGTATTTAGTGTATCTCCCACCTACTTTGATAAATGTTGTAAGAGGAGTACAGTAGTTTTAAAGTTTAAGTCAGCACAGTAATTGTCTATATAATTAATATTGTACAGGAATTCAGTAAACGCATTATCACAGTTTAAATCCTTATACAAACAAAACATAAAGACAAAACAATCATTCTGTGTGTTTGCAACCTGCATCTGAAAAGAGCTAAGTTTTCTGTGTTTATATATGTTAAGGCTTTATGTGTTTAGGTAAATCCTGTGTTTATGTAATCCTGTTTGTGTGCATGAGCTTACCTTCTGTGAGACGATTTACATATTCTTGCTGGAGCTTAAATCTTAGCCCTTGCGTTTGGGATTCTTTTGCAGGAATCAATCAGCCTTTGGGAGTGTGTGTTTTGTATGTGGGGTTGTTGCACATTCAATTTGTTTAGCAAAGGGAAGATAAGAAATTGATCGAAAACATGTTAATTTGTTGCTTTGTTTACAGTTTATAGATTCTGCAGATATTTTTAATATTTGTTCATTCAGAACCTTGGACAGCTCCAGCAGGGACATAAAATGGAAAAAATTACAATTAGTAAGTATTATTAGACAGTTTAACTTGCCTTTTAGAAAGTCCAATGAATGAGAAGAATTTTATTCCTTTTTTATACATAATGAAGAAACAACGCTTACGAACAAAATGGTCTGTTCCCCAGGATTTGTTTTGCTCAATATACAGTGAGTGTAAATCTGATATGTGGCATGATTATAATTATAATGATGAATATAACAAAACTCAAGTGTAGATTATATAGCCTTCTCTTCAGACGTTATATCACTATAGGTATGTACACTCATATTAATGCACTGAGCTAATATTCAGCCCAATGCATTCTACAGTTTATTATGTGTGTTGCCTGGGAAGCTTTTGCACTGCTAAAAAAAGGAGGGCATTTTTCTATGAATGTCACACGAAGCCATATTTACTAAGTATAGTTTAATATTTTCAATATTAAACTATGAAAGTTTCATGGTGGCTGGAAGAGTATACATGTGCATAAATACATAGAAAAATACACTGTGTTCATCACACTGCTCTGTTAAACAATAAGCATGAATGTAGATGAATAAATACACAGCACTGGGTACATCTGTATTAACAGTCCACTGACTAATCGCTGTGTGAAGAGTAAACAACGAGAAATGTCTGTTGCAGAGCAGGTATTAAATCTAACAGTAGGGGTCGCACAAACATTATTCTTGACTTCGTCATTGTTCCCTCCGCTATAGCGCGTCGCCCGTTCGCCGTCATTATTCACATGATATTATTTACAGCTTAGCAAATGACGCCGCAATGTGATTCATTATTCGAGTAACAACTATGGTTTATTTATAAAACTTAAAGTCCCACCAGTTTTTCACATATCTAACCGTAGGATGGGTGTCATAGACAACATTTGCACAGTATTATAATACCGACCCCACGGCTGGACCGTATGTCGTCGATTTGTTTGATATGATTTCATATATAGGGGGTTTGGGTTGTTATGTTTTCATACATTCTCGCGGATCAAGATTGAACAGGGCAATTGAAACACACATGATCGTTGGACAAAAGCTATTCATCGCAGATTCGAACCCACGGCCTTCTGCGTGTAAGGAAGACAACCACTACACCACGGAACCGGACTCACAGCACCGTGCGCGACAGATTGAACAGTCAATGTCAACCGATATCTTAAGATATATGACGTACGTGCTGTTGCATCCACTCAATTTTTAAATGATAGTTATATTAGTTGTGGCCATTTGCATTATATAAATAAATTGTCATTGTCAATCCATTTTGTTGATGTATCAGTTACATTTGAACTATTATCATGAGTTTATAAATGCATGAGTTTACGCTTATTTAAAACATCATACATAACAGGCATAAACACACTCGTGTAAACACCAACCCAAAGGATTTGTGATGAAATTAAGGGGGAAATGATAACAAAAACTTGTTTAACTGATTTGTGAGAGTTTTATATGATCTGAAGCCATATAAATACACAAAGCTGAGGCACGTCTTAAAAGTGATGTAATCTCTGTATAAAGGAAACGGACCACCTTATTTATCACATGAACTATATCAGGATTTCTGATCTCAAGTTAAACTGGTCTGATGAGATGTGATAGTTTAGAGCAAGACTAATAACTTTGTAAAGGAAATGTCACTGATGGTGCTAAATAACTACCATATCAGTCTATGAATCGGTGGGTGAACGTTTTATAGACAATAACATTAACATAAGTTACATATGCAAACAGGACATTATGTGCATAAACCATGATAACTCTTTTTATTAAAATGACACCATCATTTACTCTCATCGTATTTGTGAAAGCTTATACCTCTTGTACTTCGTCTCCTCTACGTCAGATAAAAACCTGATGAAGCCTATAATTTTCCTTTTGTTCGGCAATACTTTACTGTAAAATATTTTGTTGTATGTAATGTGTTGTGCTATAATTTGGGACATAGTCATAAAGACTAAAAGACCTTGGTACACAGTGAAAAAAAGTGACTCAGACATTTATAAGATCATAGCAATTTATTTCATTTACACCCCAAGTGTCTGAATTCTTTAACACTTTCTTTAACAGGTCTCTCAATTTGGTTTCCAAGACCATGTGTCTTGTATTATATGGTGCACTCAAAAGCTTGAGATAATGCAATCTCAAAACACACAAGGAAGAACTCATGACCATTAGTCAATATGCTAATATTTTGTTTTCCTGGAACATGGGTTTATGACATTGTAGGCATTATACATAACTGCATTGATTTATTTGCTGCACGTTTTATACCAGGACAAAAACCTCTTCAATATGTACAGTTCAATTACACTGCAATACAACTGCTTACATTTAAAGGCCTATTGCAATTTGTGAAAGGCAAACGAAAAGGACAGATTAAGAAAGACTTTTGGCAGGGGTATTGCATTTTTACATAAAGCAGTCCTTATAAATAGACAAATAAAACGTGAAAACCATAGAAATTAGAACCCAAAATCCCACCTTCCCTTGTTTGTGTTTACGAGTGATGGCCAGATAGGATACCTCCGGCGGATAGTGGAGACTACGGTGTAGGTGGCTACGGAGCAGCGTCACCTGTGGGAATGGGGCCGGCTTTAGGACCCAGGGTGCGCGATTTTCCTCTCCAGCTGCTGCGGCGATGAGGGAAGATCGCGGGGAGAAACCCAAAATTCAGTGTTAAATCCTCCACCAAATCACACTTCGGGTGCTGGCGACAACTATAAGCGCAGACTCTACTCCCTGTCTTTCACTGAATCTCTCCAGATCAGAGGCACAAGACAGCAGTTTGTGGGCGTTAAGGTAAGGCGGCGCGATTCCATGCGATTAAAAACAAAGGCGCTATACTGCCGAGCGAGGGGGCATTAAAGGGGGCATTGCACAACGCAATGGAGGGCGACAGTCAACTCTTTAAACTTTGCACTTGTGCACGAGTCCATCAAAGTCCCGATACCGTGGCACGACAAGCTACGTAACTGTCCGAAGCGGTTGGATGCGTTACTGTAGTTTGCCAAAGACAACGTGCGGCAACGGCTGTATATATGGACAATGTTGTTACTGACTGACCTCGCGCGATTACAAGAGCCTGTGTCATTATATGCTCGAAGGCCTAGGAAAGTGATAAGCCAGTAACGTGCACATGCGTAGCTCATATATTAAACAGTCAGATTTGCAATTCAGTAAGTTTGGATATATGCATCCCTCCAAGTCGCCCACTTCATGGGCTCTCCCACCCTTGCGATAGTCATGCTGTACAGCATGCATCGGTCGGACGCCTCGATTTGCACTGTTGACTAAGTTGCACGGCCTTTCTGTTGTCATTTCCCGTGCTAGTTCTTTAAATTGTGTTTTGAACACAAGTTGCTCGAACTGTGGCTCTCAGTATCGCATGCTTGCCGTTTTATCGTGGGCCTTTTTAAAGGTTGCTAATGGTAGCTGTAAATTGGTGTTTTAATCAACTTTATAAGAGTTGAGTGAGACCCTATACGGGCCTTTTATTATAGTTAACGTAACACGTGTCAGCTTCCATATTTTGTATCGTTTGCCATTAACCCACCGGACAACAAACTGTCGTATCGTGTAATGAGTGTCTGGTCGGGAAGCAGCAGCAAGATCGCGGTCACTGACGTTGCTCTTACCTGTAGATATAGAAATATGGTGAAGGGTTTCAGGACCATGTGATGTGCGTCTCAATGTTAGGAAGATCTTGCGGCGTTTAATTGCTTGTCAGTGGTGGTTTCCCACCGAAACGAGTTTTCCTCGTTTTGGTGGCAGTGCATCTGTGTATCCATTATATAGGATATGCATCCATTATACTTGTCTTAATCATATGTTGCCGTTGCAATGAATGCCCTTTATTTTGGGGCATCTTCATCATCATCATCATCATCTCTTTAAGCTTTAAGACGCCGCGATGCTGTCATCGCGATCTACAGGGTCAGTTTGCATTGGAGCAGTTATGACAAAAATAGGTCATCAGCTCAAAAAATTCACATCTGTTCACAAAAATTGTTTTTCACGAGCGTCAATGCGAATTTAACACTGCTTGAAATTGTCAGATTATCACCCACCGACCTTTTTTCTAACCATTTTTGTCGATCTGAAAAGCTGTTCAAAGCTTGACTATCTTCAATTACCAGATGCATGAACGTCATTCAACAGAATTACAGATACAGTCAAATGCGTTCAAATGCCATCTTGTCTGCAAAGGTAACTTTGCGAGTCAGTGTATAATGTGCTGCTGACTCTCAGGACGACTCGATCTGTAGAAACGGCTGTAAATGAGAGGGTGAAATTACATTAATTTGTCGGGGATATGTCGTATATTCGTATATGATAGAATCACGTCGCATTGGTTGCTGTAGGTTTGATGTAGCTTGTGCTTGAAACTAAAACCTGGAAGAGAGGTTTGGGAGGGCTTGGCAAACAGGCACTTGTATAGATGCTTGTTACTTTTTGGTATGACCTGCATGTTCAGGCTACACAGACACTGTTTGGATCACAAATGTACATAATATTAATTTTATCATCTGACTGGAGCTTTTCTCAAGTAATGTGTTATTGGAAATTGTGTCTGGTGGGATCTTGCCTGCAATATTAAATCACTTACTGCTTATATATTACCCATTCTCTACACAGTGGTAATAGAGCCAGGTTTACCTATAGCAAGTAATTGTGTGAATAACACACAATTACCTAGCAAAGGTATAAGGTTGACTAAAAAGGCAAATAGCAAAAAAGACAATTAGGATGTAATAAAGATTGTTTGTCTGGCAGGTTGAATCACAAAAGAGTAGCTAATGATGCAAAGTGTCTGAAACAGATCACAGAGACTGAAAAGTAAGGGTAGCTTGTTAAATCTGAGGTCAGAAAAGTGGCTGCTGGACGGCTGATGGTTTTGCTATCATCAGGACCGTTGTCTTGTCCTGATACAAAGATAACTCCAAATTGTAGGTGCCTCACTGTTGATAAAGTGACTGATTATTTAGATGGGCATGACAAGGGGAAAATAAGCCTAAATTGACAAATAATTTCAAATAAGAACAGAGTTTAAAGATCCACAGAAGATATTTTTGTAGCAGCGATTAAGCACAGTATTGAGCTACAGGGAAACTGACATAATAAGAAGTAATTGTGTAAATTACATATTTTTAGGTAATTAGAATGGAAGTTATAAAACACCCATTGTAAAAAGGGTTATTAAAATACATGAATAAAATAGTTAGAAGTAAATCTTGATTTAGTGTCAGTATAGATGTTTGCCAGCCCAAGCCTAAATGTATGCCTAGTGTTCCTGTTACTAATGATATGGTCACATTGTTTTTATGTTATCTCTAGGTTTATTTTGCTGCAACCATTTGTTTTGTAACTGTTTTGTGTTGCTTTAAGTGTAGCACAAATAATTCTTATTTGTGTTTATAGGCAACACAATTTAACCTTCAAACAGGGGATGGTCAGCTACACAATGCATTAACTGTCATTAGATTGGCCATTTGCTGTAAGTGACAAGTATCTGTCCACTAGTATAACAAATCTTGCAACAGCTGATGCCGGTTTAACCTCTACAAATGAAGTTAAACTTATGGAAGGTCAGTGGTAGGGTTAGACTGAGCACTGCCAGGAAAAGCACAATTACTACAAATATACTTGAGGATCACAGTTGATTTTATTGAAATTCTTATTTACACATAATGGCTTAATCTTACAAACACAAATTCATTTCCTTGGCAAATCCATTAAGCATTTTCTCATAGAATGCCACAGGTTTTAACTATTAGGTCAACGTTTGTTAAATACAGTCGTTTCTATTCCCTTGTTTTACAAGAAAGAATAAGCAAGTATGACGGGGCATGTGGTTAATCTCAAAAAGAGGAATATACGTGTCTTAACCAATAGTGGGGATTTTGTCTGTCTGTCCGTGTAGAAAGACTTCTGAAGGCAACTCGGTTCGTGGTTGACCTGTAATGGAGATCAGTCTTGGGGCTTTATGTGTATTCGCTCGCATCGCAGGCACCAGCGTCTCAGCTCGTTTTATTTATTCCGCTGCGATGTTTGTCAACCAACACCGTCTCCAACTCTTCGTGTCTGGCCAGCGTAGTTAAAGTGTGTGGTTTTCAAAGCGAGGTTATACTTACGTGCACGTGCTGGTCACTAGACCTCGCGTGTTGTGCACGAGATACGCAACGGTTTAAATTCAGAGAGGGTGTATTTTCACTTTGTTACTCGGGTAGGATTTTTCAGTTTAGCGCACCGTTGCGATCCCCTTTCCCCTTGAGCGGCTGGATTCTCGTGGTGCATGCTGGAACCTGCAGTCCTCGCTCCTCCCTTCTCAGGGCGGACGCGCTCAGGGCGTGGATGCCGAAGGACTACAACTCCCATACGGGCGCACCTCCATCTGCCCTCTCTCTCTCCCACCAGACCAGAGACAGAGAGAGATACGGTACGAACCCCCCCGGACTTTCAGAACCGAAATTCGTCGAGATTGGTGAACTGCGACCGAGAAGAACAGCAGACCGGAATAAAGCCTTTATCTCGATGCGCAGATATCCTCCAAATGTCGGACAAACGGGTTAGTGCACATTTGTACGATCTGACATCGTTATCTGGCTCGGTAATTACCTTTAGGAATTATTCACTGTTGTATAGACTATGGAGTCGGTTCTGGGGCTGTGGCATGTCAGAACGGTTCTGGTTGTCCGGTACAGGCCGATGCCAGCCCGTCTCGGAAACGTTTAGTGTCGAACGGCGGCGGACGGCTGGTCTTAACATTTCCAAGCAGAGTAATGCAGACCGATAGTTGCACGGAGGGGAGACTTCGCTGCGCAGGGATCTGAAAATCGCTCCCGCAGTTCAGTACACCTTGCTCCGTACCAAACAACGCTCTCCCTCCTCGTGTCACGCAGCATAAGTGGCGATCATCACAAGGGACGCATGCAAAAACTCGCCGAGACTATTAGTTTCAAACACAGTGCAGAGACAGCCAAAGTACGTTGCTTCCTTGCGAAGGAGAGAGATCACCCCCCTAAAATGTGCGCGTGACATTTCTCTCCCCCGTGCATGTTGTCTCGAGCTGTATAATTCAGAATAGACGTCATAGCTCGGCTCGCGCTTGTGAACAAAATAAAGGGTCACTTTAGTTGGACGCTATCCGGCCGGTTAAGCCGTACATGTTGTTGGCCGGTACGATGCATCCGTTCAAACGTGTCGGTAGTTTGGCTACATTGTGGCCACACGGAGTATCAACCGTGTAGCCTTCGGTTGTTTCTGAGAAGAAAATGTATATTTCGTCTAATCCCCGATCGAAGGACCTACATTGTGTTGCTGATGTCTTCAAACATCGTGTTATGCATGTGGCTATGTGGTCTTCATAAGCAGACGGGGCGTTTCGTATCACCTGAGAGACTCTTGTATTGTGCTGTAGGGTTTTTAGTAGCCCCAGTTTCAACGAGCGGGCGCTCTGGTCAGAGTTTGAGCCATATAACATTTGCGTGTGTTTTAAAACGATGCATATTTAAATACGTGCATTATCTCGATTGCACATGTAAACATTGACTGGTCATCGACTGCTTTATGGTGGCAATTCTGCATCATGTGGACTTGTCTCCTTTGTGCATCAATGAGCTTCAGGGTGCGGAGCTCCGACAGACTGACCGGGAGACTCCAGAGAGCGGAGACGTGCCTCATTTCTGCATAAAAACCGTATGCAGACGACAACAAATACTGACTTTCATTTGATCGTCCCTGTGCTCCATAGTTGAAATTTCGGACCTTAACTATCTGCTTTATGTTTAGCAACGAACCTCTTAAACTTTCTAATTGTGAGACTTTACTGAAGGCCTGTAAGGTCAGTTGCGCCTGAGATCAGTCACACAGGTACTGTCAGATAAATCCCGTATTAAAACCAGAATGATGTGCAATTTCCTTATATATAAACTACAGTTTGTCACCTGTATATTTGGTTTGTCACCAAAGTGGTTTTGCTGCGATCAGCCACATTCAGACGCGATGTGACTTAATGGTATTTATGTTGTGCGTATGTGAATTAGGTCTTGATCGATTGTAATATAAATGTATGTAGCCGTGTCAAACGTCATTTCAGGGCTTTTACATTTGTTCATATGAAATTTTGTAACTGCATTTTAGGATTTTTGCTTTTTAGGGTGTTTTGTCCCCCTATTTCTGTATGTCAAGAGCATTGCTTTATTAGCGCAAATGCACGTGTTCGCGTCGCGTCAACAAACATGCTGATAAAATAATGAACTTGAATGTGAAAAAGTATCTGGGAAAATACATATATGTAAATGAAATGTAATTTGTGATGATATCAATACGATTCCATGCAATAACTTTAACATTCGTGATGAATTTTATATTGATTTGATGATTTTGAGCATCGTCTGAAGTTTTGCGTGTTTTGTAAGGCCCGTCGCAGCACCGATGGAATGAGATTAAATCACAGCTTGACCACCTCATTAGAAGTGAACATTTTTAGCTATGCGGAGTCTATAACTGTGGACATGGGATGTTTGTCTTTGATCTTATGTCAGTAAGTAAAGCGAGAGTTCAGGCACAGCATCACTTGTGTCTTTCAGCACTGGTGATGTTTTCTTGATGTACCACACTTTGTCCAAGTGACGTAAACAAGCACTAACTTTTGCAGCGACCTCGATCCTCTGTCCTCAACCCATGGATCTTGTGGTCCACAGGACTGTTTAGGACTGTATAGGATCTGTTTAGGACTAGGAATACTGCTGCCCTAAAGAGGGTGAAATTAAGAGTATGCAGATGTAGACCACCTCAGCTCCAGCTGTGACAGTATTTGCTTGCCCCATAGTTTTTAACTGAGTTTAGTCATTTACTCCTTTTCATCTCTTTAAAGGCAGAGGATGACAGCATGCATTTGGAAATGTGTTATTAAAATGTAAATTACCGGGACTCACAGCAGTACATTACTGTATTATTTTACACGGTTGCATCTGAGCGCTATCAGTATCATTTCGATTCCTACTCAAGTCTTGGTCTGAAGGAAATTGTGACATCTTGACTAAGGAAACCTCTGTTACTGACAGGAAGTTTCCAGCCTGTCTCGTATCACTGAATGTAAGAAGAGAAGTAGATGTTGTGGCCTTATGGTTAGCATGTCAGTTTTGTCAGATTGTAGGGAAAGAGACATTAAACAAGACGTTATTCTCATCAGTCATGATCCTCCATGTTTTTATTGATGTTAAATGTTTTAGAATGAGAGAAGTGTTCAGTTGAGTTAATTTGAGTGGGGCTAAATAGTCTAATATTACTTTAAAAATCAAAGTTAGAATGGTTTTGCAACATTAATAAGGATTATAAATTGATGTTTGTATATCTTGTAAGGATGTCTGGTGAACATATTAGAAGCTTAATGAACACAATGAACAAGATTTCCGATGCCTCTTATTAATATATAATGTTAAACTGCAATTGATGTCTTTCAGTTAGTTTAGTTTAATGAGATCTCAGGTGATCCTGAACCCATAAATACAAATAATTTATCAAACATTGTTTAAATAAGATTGGTTATTGAGATTAACATTGTAACAGCATGGCTCAGCTATATTTAGTTTCTCATTGATGAAGCAAACATTGTCTAAACAAATTGTCTTATTGATTTTCTTTTTAAATATTTGCATTTGTCATCATTATCAATTGAAACGTACATCCATTGTTAAGTTGTTAGCCGTTTAATTAGTTTGTTCTTACTTGTTCTTTGTTTTCTAAGTTTTAAAATAATTTTCAATTCAAAGTATAATAATTGTTTTTATTTTAAATAATTTTCTGAAAAAGCACCAATAGCTCAATTTGTGTAATTTGGTCAAATTTCTAAAATAATTCAAACCACCTTTTTCCACTACAGCACTGCATAGTATTCAGAGACGAATCCTGTGAAGAATTGCTCATCCAGACACACTGAGTAATGTGTTGAAAAACGCCTATGCAGGTAACATTTCATTGTTATGGCCCCTCCTCTGACTCTTACGTTATACTTCTGTTTCCCCCCCCTAAGTCAAACCTACTGTTTGTTTTTGTTCTCAGGTGGATCCCTCACCAATGAATGTAGGGGATGGAGGGACGGTGAGCAGAGAGAGCAGTGCCCCTACCCAGGTGTCTGAGAGCATGGTGGGGAACCCACAACAGACTCTGCCTCTTGAACTCAGAGGTGACGTACCTCAAAGTCAGCAGAACAAACTGAGGACGACCACAGACTGCAAAACGCCCGACGTCTGCTCAGAAGCCAGCAAGGCTAGCAACTCAAACCACTGTCCCCAAAACCCCCCGTCCCAGCCTCATAGTACTGCTCCCGTGAGCACTCTGTTGCCTGATAGGACAGAGGTTTCTAAAGGCAAGGTTGATGGTGTTGGCATCTACTCCACTCACCAGTGGCCTTGTGGTAAAAAAGTCAATGCAGAGGAGCCTGTAAACTCCATTCACAGTTGTATAAATCCAAATAAGAAGACTAACACACCAGCACCCACCCAACCTGTGATAAGCGTTCCTTTAGGGTTCCAGTGTTCCACACTGTTTAAACCAGGCCAGCCTGTTGCTTTTCTTCCCTCCTCCAACTTTTCTTCTCCTCTTTGTAAGATTACTTTGCCTCCAGGGTTAGGTCAGATTGCAGCATTGAGAGAAGCCACAGCTAGCCAGTTTCAAAAAGACTGTTCAGCGCAAAACCCTTCTTCAAGTACGGCACCAATGCTTAAAACATACCCTTATCACTTTTCTGTGGGAAGAGGTCCTGGTGCTGAGAAGAAGCCTCAGCCTTCAGCATCTAAAATTAGGAGTGACTCCTTGTCCAATACAAAGGGCTTTCAAGGCGGAGCTGAAAATAAAGTGACAATGTCCTCTGTAGCAGCCCCAGCTATAGCCCTTCCAGTACAGCAAGCCACACAAGGCTCGGCTCCACCAACACGGTACACTATCTCTCCCACTGCTGCCATCTGCTGCAGCCCAGCTCTGGCGAATATCACCACTCAAAACAGGCTGCTTAGCCTTGTAGAAAAAGGTTCAACATACCGAGGTGCTGATAAGAACTCACTGGCATATTTGAAACCGAAAACTCTGTCCACTCCTGAGGAGCACAATGTTCCCTGCCCCGTCGAGTCAAGAGACGTGCCTCTTGATCTGTCTGCAAAGTCCAAACGTCCAAATAACATTAAAGATGCTCAGAACAGCCCCACTGTGGCCATGGAACATCATTCTGTTGAGTCCCATCAGAAAAATGTCACTGGTACAAAAAAGGTTAATTCATCATCTTTTGGTTCTGCTAGTAAGTATGGACCTCATCCAGACACTCAGAGAAATGGTGCTCAGAAAGCATCTTCAAAACTAACAAATCATCATGCTTTGCAACCAGCGGCATCCTGGACCAAAGTTTCGTCTCCTGGGTCCTTGAACAACCTCCCTGGTACATACGTAGGAGTGGCAAGTCCCATTCTAGCATCTACTTTACGTAGCAAAGATGGAAAAAATGCTGCTTTTGTTGAAGACATCCAGACATTTGCTAAACAAGAAACTATATCCATAATTGACCAAGGAGAGCAATCAGTTTGCAGAGAGAAGAAAACACCATTTGTTGTTAAAAGTGCCCAGCATAATAAAGTCAGCAAGCTCTCAACAGGTACCTGCTCACCTGGAGCACAAGGTCTTTCATCCACCCCACTGTCAGCCACTGGTAATTCACAGCCACACCGGAAGTCTGTTGGTGGAAAAAGAGGAAACCTGTTTACAAGCCCAGTTAAATCATTGTGGCATCCACCTAGTGCTTTTTCCCAGGGAACGTCATTGCAGAAGAAGCCAAATCAGACTCATACCCCAAAGACTAAGAGCACCCCTATTTGTGAGACAGCCTTGTTCCATAACTCTCAGTTAAGCCCTAAAGTAGAAGATGGTAAGTGGGAGAAAGCCAAATCCCCCCTATCCAACCTAGAGTCAATTGTGAAGCAGAAAACTCTCGAGACCACTGCACTTACTGGTGAGAACTACTGTAATCTGACTTCTGTGGGATCCAAGAGGCCTGAGGTTGCCAGCCTGCAGAACAAGTGTCAGGACTCCACATTGCAGCAGACCCTCACTGGTGGTTCTCCAACATTCAGGTCCGAAGAAGGACAAGCTATCAAGACAGACAGAACTTCTTCACACACCGATGCCACAGCAGCTGTGAACAGACAGGAGGTCACAACTGTTCCAGTGCCCAGGGTGAAGGGTCGAGAGAAACAAACAAAACCACCTGAAAATCTGCCAGCTGATGGAAATCAAAAAATAAAGTCCAGTACTTCTGGTAGAAGAAGTTCCTCTGGTGTAAAAGGAGAATGGAAGGAGAGGAAATTAGCTCAGTTAGAGACTGAATTGGCAAAGGAGGGCACAGTGTCAGAAAAGAAACATTCTTCTGAGGAAGAAGAGGAGATTTCTGTACCCCTTCTTCAGAGACAGACTGTGGAGGAAGAGGCAAAAATGAATGGAGCCAAAGAGGAAATACAGTCCAAAGTAAAGGCATCCGCCACCAAACAGAAGAAACTCAAAAAGCCAGCCAAGGAGAAGTCCCTTCCTGAAATGCAAAAGACCACTATGGCAATTACTAAGAAGCAAAAAGATAAAGACAGTCCATCCGTCAAGCAAGGCTCCTCCTATAAAAAGGTAAGCTTCATTTCCACTGGAAATGGATTTGCAAATGATTTTTTTCTATTATAGTGTCTGCAGTATAAATTTTGTTTTAACTGTCCATGACTAATTACATAAAATATTTTAATGCAGTCTAGGGTGACTGGTCCTATATATCACAGACACTATATTTATCTTGATAGTCAATATAGTTATTTTTGCTGGAAATTCAGCAAGTATTTATATTATCAGATGTCTAAAAATAGCCATTTTTATATAATCCAGTAAATTAAATGCTTTTTAATTTAAAGATCTGAATGTTTTTCTAAAGATTTGAATGTTTTCTCTTTTCAAAGTGATGCACACAAACTAAAAGATAACATAGCGAATTATAATGCTGGCATTAGTGCAGCTTTACATTATGTAACATTTGAGTTCCAAAAGACTGGAAATGGTGTTTACTGTAAACCATTAACTAATATTTTAATGCAAATGGTTATATACTGATTGGGTTATTCACATTTAAAATGATGTACAGAAGATACAGTACATATGCATATGAAAAATGTCATTTAAATTATAAACCAATGCAAGTGCTACTTGGAATGTCGGCATTTGTGTTTCCTCATCATTCTGACATGTGAATAATGTAAAGCTGTCTTATTTAACGCTGTGCAAGTTTATTCGCTGTGGTTTAAAACACAAAGCAAAATCTCTACTGTTTCTCAGTGTAAACTTCTTTCTGCTATTGTTTACAATGTATTTAAGTCTTTGTTTTCAGTGGTAAGAGTCTGTGTCCTAGATGCTGTGCAGTGCTTAATTTGTACAGAACATTTTCTTTAAGTGAGGAGGAATATTTTACATCAGTATTAAGTGTTTTTTCTATTGGTGCATCACCATCATGTTGTTTTCCAAAATTTAGACCTGCTCAGTTCACAGAACCGTTCAGTTACATCACAGAACATTTTTATAGTATTCTGGTGGGAAATCAAAATGTTTACCTGTCATTATTGTGGGCGTAAGGTTAGTGACGGGCGTTCTGCTGTGCAAATTAACTACGCGAGTCTAAGCCCTTTAAAACTGTTTGGTGAGGGATGATGGCATTAGGAATATGAGCCAGTGGTGGGATTATAGAAAATTAGATTTTCCTGCAAACTTTAGCTTAACTAGCCATTCATCTTAATTACAAATATGTATGTTATTGAAAGACAAAATGCCTCTTTTATGAGTTTGTCGAAGTGATAATGTTTCGTACTTCATCAGAAAAAAGAGGCATCGACCGGAGTGGGAAAAAGTGTGCTGCAGGATGGAACGGAAGAAAGCAACCCAGCCCCCAAAGCAAGAGGAAAGCCTCGGAAAAGAAAGAGCAGTCCAGCTAATGTAGAGCACTCCATCACCAACAAAATAGGTACTGACCCAGCTTGTAGGTAAAGGTGAAATGTGTAATTTGTGTGTTAAAATACATTTTAATATCCCAGTTTAATATGTAGAGACAACTTTAAGTGAAATATTGGCAGATTGACTTTGATATGCTTGGCATAGCAACAATGACTCAACCAATGGCATAAGTTTGGGGGCAGGACCACTTGTTTGCCCAGCCAATGGCTGTTGGGCGAGATCTGTGATGCTAATTTAAAACAGTTGAAGTTTTGTGAGACGAGGCATTGAAATCACATGCTTCAACTTAATATACTGTTGTTTGGTTTGCTGTGCAACCAATTAACAGTGTTTGCAAATGGAATTGTTTCTGAGTATTTGTCATGGAATTCTGTCATGGATGTTTTTCACAGATTCTGAGGGCAGTCTGTGCCAGAGTCCTCAGGTTGAAAAAGACTCAAGTTCTCTCAGCAGTCCAGGCTGGCCTAGTAAAGAATCAGACTCCCACGAAGAGGCCTCGCCGCGGTTGAGACGAGGACGTAGACGAACTGATGAAGCTTTGCTCCGAGACTGGAGCTTCGCTGCTCCACCTACTCCTCCCCCTCCTCACCCCCCCTCTAATACACCTCCCACCCCACAACCCCCTGTACCAATCCGCCGGCCGCGCGGCAGGCCCCGGATCAATCCTCTGCCTGTGGAGGTGGAGGCAAACAAGGACAGAACCAGTGAGGGTGGGGACACCTCTTCAATAAAGAAAAGGAAACGCTGCAAGAATCGCAAATATCAGAACGGGGAATACATAACAGAGAAGGATAAGGTGGCAGATGGAGAGGAGGAGAAGCAGGGCGTGGAGGATGGTGAGGCTACTAGTCAGTAAAGATGTTTGAGGCTTGATGAACATTTAGTCGAAATTGTCATTCTGTCCCCTAGTTGCCTTGCATTTAATTTTTAGTCTGGAGTTACAGGTTAAAGGAATAGTTCACCCAAAAATGAATATTTACTAACCCTCATATCTATCCAAACCAGTATGAATTTTTTGCCCCTGAGGAACACAAAAAATGACATTTTGAAGTATGTTGGTTACCAAACAACATTGGCACCCACTGACTTGTGTTTAATACCCAACCACCAAAACATTTCTCAATATATCTTTATTTTAGTTAAAGTAGGTCATATAGGTTTGGAATGTAGATCATGAAAAAATTCTCATCTAATCTTTGTAATTCTTCGTTATTTTACAGATGTGATTTTCATTGAAAGCAACACCTTTTGCAATGGTGTCTTGCCTTTACCGAGAGCTTTCAATTAATCCATGCATTTGTAAACAATGATGTAATAAAAAGTTTGGGTTGAAATAATAATTTATCATTTGCTAATAAAGTCAGTCTGTGCTGTTGTAGATGAGAAGATGGGTGTGTACCCTTGCCTCAGTGCTACGCTGAACAGTGCAGCGCCCAGTTCAGATATCAGCCCGAGACGGACCCTGTACACACGCTCAGGCTCCATTCGACCTCAAGAAAGTCCTGCCACCCCGCTGCCCTCCGACAAACCCTCAGGAAAGAGGAAGTTCAAAAGTAAACACTTGTGTGATACAGAGGAGCAGAAGAAGGTTAGCTGAAGTAATTTTTAATCCTTTAAGCAGTTTTAAACAATACTAGTGCGGAATCGCTACATCACAGGGAGAGTTCTGGGATGGCTCGGGAAACTGTGTTTTTTAAACAAATTATTTTTTGTCCATTTATATGACACGTCTACAGGTTATATATCTACAGGTTATATCTACTTTTATCCAATGACATGTCATGACCAGTTAAATTGATGCCTAAATCCCCACAGGAAATCCCTCATTGTACTAAAGGCCAATTTGTTGAACTATTTATAATTTCAATTATATCCAGTCTTTGAATGCAAAGATTTTTAGTCTGTGTTGATGAAGGGATACCTGGGCCATATTTATAGGGGTTGTAAGAGCAAATGCCGCCAAAAGCATTATTTTTTTTTTCAGTTAGACTATTGCTGCCCTCTAGTGGCATTTTGAGTGTCCAAAAAGCGCATATAAACGATGCTTGTACAACGAGGGACCACGAACCAGTTACTGTCCTCTCAATGTCACGGCCCTTATTAATGGTCATATCATTGTCTTTTTCTTTTCCAGCTCAAGACAAAGAAATGTAGTTTGGGTAAACGCACAGGGACCCCCCTGCCAGATGAGGATGGTCCTACCACTAAAAAAAATGCAACTACTTATATTTCTCCCAAGCAGGCAACATCACCGCTCTCGGGTAAGAAAGGGGCAACCGGGAAATCAAGTATCCCAGAATCCACTCCAAGCCGTCCAGTGCCTCCAGAAGTCCGCCGTCTGATTGTGAATAAAAATGCTGGAGAGACGCTGTTGCAAAGAGCTGCTAGATTAGGTTACCAGGTACAGCTTTTTAATGCCTTGTTTATGCTTAAATATATACACAATCAAAGTAAATGCACAAATGTATATATCAATGTTTGTGACTTTGTGTCTTGTGTTCTTTCCCAAGAAATTTTGAGTCAACCCAAAATGACAACCCTGTAATCATTTACATAGTCCTACGTTGTATCATTTACTCTCTTTTCTAGATAATAAAAGTTACTATTATTATCAAACACTAACTAATGTTATTCTGGAGTTTGACAAACTCAGTTCACAGCCACTTTCCATTAGTGACCAGGATATTAAAAATAAAGGCCATTTATATTGCGCTGATAGTGGCTGATTAATCAGCTTTTATAATTTGTTTATTTTTAGGATGTGGTCTTATATTGCTTGGAGAAGGATGTGCGAGAGGTGAATCGCCGTGACAACGCGGGTTATACGGCACTGCATGAAGCCTGTGCGCGAGGCTGGACGCACATTGTACAGGTGCTGCTGAAGCACGGTGCTGATGTGAACTGCAGCGCACAGGATGGTACACGGTGAGAATGTGTGGCCTGTACAGGCTATATATATTTCACATATATATCACATATATATGTATGTGTGTACACACACACACATTTTTATATATATACACCCACCATTACTCCAATAAGTATTATACAATTACCATTACATGAGCAACATCTAAGCTTCTGCCATCTTTTGCAGCCCTATTCATGATGCAGTGGCAGCCGATAATCTGCCGGCTGTTTGGATGCTGTTAAATCATGGGGCAGATCCCACACTGGCAACCTACTCTGGTCAGACTGCAGTTAAACTAGCCCAGAGTCCCGGAATGAAAACATTCCTCAGAGGTAAACAGGTTTTGTGATTATTTTAGTGAACGTGTTACCGTTTCACTCCAAACAGTTAATCAGTAACTCACAGTTCTCCTCAGCTTGGCTTATTTTACATTCTCCAAACTTATTAATGAGAAATCCCATTTTCCTGAGGTGATCTCAGTGAGAGTCGCAACTGTAAGGTTGATTACATTCCACTCGCACAGTTATACAAAATCTTATAATAAAAAATCCTATCAGGGAATTTTATTGGTGTTTTCCTGGCTTGACTAACTGAAATCTTAAATAGAAGAGTCATGAACATTTCTGTAGTGAATACACAGCCCTCTAGTTGATTTGAAATTGGATAGAAATTGCTTTTAAATCCAGTCTCCAGAAAAAGATTTGTAAATGTATTTATGGTCAAACACAGAAACTAGAAAAGTCATAGGAAATTAATTGGGTCAAGTGTGGAAGCCTTTAGCTTTCCTCAGTTAATGTTTTGTTGTTGTTTTTGTTTAGAATACTTCACAGATATAGAGGGACGAACAGATCAAGACGCAAGTCTGCAGTGGGATTTCTACAGTAGCTCTGTGTTCGGTAAGAAATAGACTTATACAGCTTTAATACAATATAATGTGAGCCTTTTCTGTATATCAGTGATATTAAAATGATAGTGTATAATACAAGTTAGAATAGTCTGTCGTCCAACGGTTTAGAGACAGTTGTCCACCAGACGGCACTATACACATAGTCACTATACACACACTGGTGAGCTTACAAGGTTGACTGATGTATTGGTTTTACTAGTAACATGTTTATGAAACTATTGGAAGTTATGAAACATAAATGCGGATAAGGACCTAAATATGTGTTAGGAGTGTTTTCCCAATTGTCATTATTAATATGAGAACTACAGGCTTACAAGACTGAGGTAGACTGTACTGCACACACTTGGCTTCAACATAATCATTCTTCATGCATCCTTGTGATTTATTGTCTTTTAAAACTTTGTTTTGCAGAGACAGAGCAGGAACCCTGCTGGGACTTTCTGTTGTCTCAGCCTGAGGAAGACAATGAGGAGAAGTTGAGGGAGCAGGGGAAGGAGAAAGAGAAGGATGGAGACGCAGACTGTCTGGTGTTTGAGTTCTCCTCTGAGCCTCTGCTACCCTGCTACCACGTTCAAGTGTCACTGACACAGGGGTGAGTGACGGCAACCAGGCCCTCATGCGCCCTACAAGGGCCACTAGTGGCATTCTGGCTTATGTAATACCCTAGGCAAGATAAGACATTATTGTTATATATTTTTGTATGTTTACAGAATAATCTAGTTGTACAGCATTTGATTAAAGGTGAAAGAAGACTAAGATTTCTGTTTTTATTAAACAAAGCTAAATTGCAACTGATCTTGACAGCCGGTAGTCATCACACATGTGTGATAAACAACAGCTGTGTGACCCATTGGGGTGAATTTATACAAATTTAGTGAATCATGAACACAAAATTGGATGAAAATGTTATGGTCCTGCCTCTTCCAGAGAAGATTTATATTAATATAAATATTTTAGACCAATTGCTATCAGTATGTGAAGAGATTTTCAACCAGTTTAACACAAATGTTTTTAGAAACAATCACCTTTCCTGCCTTTAACTTTACTGTGTATCTTTCTTAACAGTTTTTGTAACTGGTTCTTGCTAACGGATGTGCTGAAGCGGCTGAAAATGTCGGGGCGGATTTTCCGGGCTCGGTTCCCTCAGTTCGAAGTGACGGGCATCACACGGGCGGAGCTGTGGAAGCAGGTGTCCGTCAGTCAGACATGCGCAGCTCCGGATGATCTGCGACCGGTTGAGGAGGATGAGGGGGAGGAGCCAGTGGAGCTGGTGAGATGTGTGCCGGAGTTACAAGGACTTCTGGGTTCCTCCATACACCTCCTCAGAGAAGATGAAGAAGATGAGAAGTCAGGGGTCAGTACCAGGCCCTGCAGTCGATAGCATTTCCTGCCCTATGCCCAGGCCTCCAACAGTCCCTTCAACAGTACCCCTGGTCTCTGAACGGGGAGCAGCTCAGTGCCGTCCACAGTTGTGCAAGGGTCCTTGCCATTGCAGTCGATGGCCTGTTATCATTACCAGCAATTTATATATTCAGTATAAACCAGAATGGTCCTATTTCCTCACAGACACTCTTGTCATAGACCACTTTCCCTCTCAGTAATGAAAAAGGACCCTAGGGAGTGACTTTGCCATGCCTCACCCCAGGCTGAGGACGGACTCCACTGGGAAGCAACTTTCAGGTTACTTCTGTAGGTATTTTTCACTATTAATTTTTTTAGCAAACCTATATGTATAAGTAAATAAATATGTATATCTTGACATCAGGGTGAACACGTACGGTTGTAACTTATCATTAACATGCTTTTACATTCGTTCGTTATCGATGGTTTGCGAGCCCCTCAGAAGGAGTGCTAATTCTAAAGTCTTTTTTGTCACGGTAAACTAAACGCGTGTAGCTAAGAGGCTTACGTCAGGCTAACAGCAGCAGGAATGCCTTCAGGCCAGATGGTTCTTGCGAAAACCTACTAGAGCTCTCGGCCCAGTGAAGCCCCCTAACATACAGCATATGTTGCTCACCCCAGCCCTCCATACCTCAGCACCACCTCTCTCATTGCACTACAGCTCTGCCCTGATCTTTACACCTGCCACAGCACAGAATCACCTTCTGTGTGATCAGCTATACAAATGAATTCGTTTTATCCACTGATGTAATTATTATTTTAAGATATCATCCTTCTGAACTGATATAAACCTTGAACATAGTGGTAAACCTAAAAAAATCGAGCCTGTGGAGTGCTTTTGTGTTTGTTTGTTTGGTTTTTTTTTTAGATTTTTCTAGAGCCCTTTTCTAGAGTCTTTACCTGCTTTTCAGTGCTCAACATAAGGTCACGGAGGGAGCCATTTGTGATCCTCCCTTATTTTCTCCTGGTGTAGCAGATTTTGGCGTGCTTTGTGGCGCGTGGTGTGTTTTATTTACACTGATTGTTGTTTGTGCTTAATTTAATAGTCTTTAATATATTTGACCTTTTTGTGTGTATCAGACAAATGATATATGAAAATTGCTTTGTAAGGTTGGTGCTTTGTTTGAAATGTACAATTATTGATCCCTTTACCCTGAGGTTGTTTTGTTTTCCCACACTGCGAACAGTATTTTAACAGGCTAAAGTACAGTTTTATTGTACTGGTGCTAAGCTAGATTTTGTGTTGACAATCAATGAAGTTTTGTTTGAACTGAAACCAATAAATGATTATTTAAATGAAGAGACAGAGATGTAATGATAGAGTTTAGTTTCACTACTTATGGAAATACAGCAAGACATGAAGTACATGGTTTTGAAGGCATATTACTTAAGTGATCTCTGTTCAAAGAGGAAAGCTGTTTATTTGATTCTTTTTTTAAAAGAAATCAACCAGAATAAAGCATGATTGTCAAGTCTTGCTCGTGATTTGCATTGTTTTTGTACCCATGATAAAATTACATGGTCTCAAGTGCTCTGTTTTTAAATGGCAATACAATAAAATAGGGTAACCTTCAATAAATATTTCAATTTACATTACAAATGTTTTGACAAGTAATACAAATGTAATGTCAGTTTTGTTGTTTAAACTGGTCAGTACTAGAGATTCTTGAGCCAATTGCTTCAACACTAACTTGAGTTGTTTCCAAATGTTTAGGAAATATTTCTCCTATAAATTATTTTAAAACAGCAAAAGGAGCTTAAAATAAAATGTAAAGTGCTTTTAATCTGAACAGGATTGACATAATGTAAAACAACCCTCAACAGCGCAGCCTGTGGAGCCCATTTGTCCTGTGCTGTGATGAGAGCATAAAGCCCTCAAGGGGGCACTAGATACAAACTTTGAAGTTAATCAAAGTTCTGTTTTCATGCTAAGATGGATGTTTAATTTATTCTGTTAAATCAATAATTTCATTTATGAAATTATTGTGCAACCAATAAACAACATTTTAATACAGTGCAAATTTGTTGATGATACTTGCACATACAATTTGTCTTTGTAAGTTTGCATGTCAGTTCAAAGTGATTAAAGGTCATTTAAAGCGGGTGATAAAGTTACAGACAATCCACTGTTGAGAAACGAATGGTGCTCATGGGAAAAGAAACAAGACAGAATTTGGAAATTAGAGTTGTCTGTGGAAGGCCAAAGAAACAGACAGATTAGTCTAGTCTGAAAATCTATTGAGATTTTGTCACAAAAGGAACATGCTATTACAAAGTTATTAAACCATAAACCTGCCTTTTAATATACCCCTCTTGGACCCGTAAGATTTCTTGTATACCCGCCTTACTCAGGTGAACTGAGTATGTCTGAATGAATTACATTTCAGAGTTAAACAATATGACATATTAATCCCAAGCAATCCCAGGCAAATCCACAGCTTTACACACAACTCTTCAGAGCTTATGCCAAAATGCCTTAAATTATTTTTGAGGTTTATTTATTTATTATTTTAAATTTGGTGTTTTTCTTTTTTAGAATGAATGGAGTTGAAAAAATGTGGGTTGAGGGAAAAATACCCAAAAGTCCAGCCCTCTTTAAAACTGTGGAACAAACATCCCAGTTGGACACATTAAACTGCCATTAAAATGCAATTTGTGTCCCTATTAGTGTTGCTGGTATTCTTCTAAACTGTGGAAAAAACTCTCTAAAATAGTGAAGAATGAGTTGGTTTGTGTTTATCTAGTATATATTTATAAATTTATATTTAGATATATATATAGAGATTTAGTTTATATATATAAATTAAATAGAGAGAGAGAGAGAGAGAGAGAGAGAGAGAGAGAGAGACTTTTCAGAAATGCCTTTCTGAAAAGGCATATACCTTACATATGACTGTGTTAGTTTGCAATGTTTCCTGACCCACCCCTTCCGTACATCCCACACCTTAAACATACACAGGTTAATCTTTTAACACGTTTTAATATGCATGTCAGTGCTGTGTCAAGTATTGGCTTGACTGAAAAGTCTCAATAAACAGCTTGCTGGTTGGTTAGTTTGGTTGCCTGGTGCTGAACTGAACCAATGAGATGGGAGAGAAAGCTGAGCGGCTTGAGGCCATTTATATGCAAAAAAGCCAATAGGAATTACTGCACCATGCAGCGATGAGGTGAGACAGGCTCATGAGAGATGAGTTAAGGTTGCCCTGAGGACAGTGTGAGACCCAAAGCAGACTGCAACTAAATCAAGACATGCTTCAATAAACATTGACTGCAGCTCTGCACCAGTACCTCATTTAACAAGCAAGGCACACGCTGACAGCAGACAATCAAAGACTTGCTTTAGAAACCTTTAAAACAAGCACAGGCCATCAAAAGTCACTTCTGTTAACAGGATTAGTTTTGCTTTTAATCTTTAACTCACGGCTAAATGTACAAGGGAACCTTCTACAGTCATCTGGGGGTTGCTATACAGAGCAGTGCAATCTAAGAACTGAAGTTACTGTAGGTTATTGTGCCCTGTACTGTTGAATCGATTGACATGCCTCTTCAAACATTATTACTCTTTCAAACAAACATGGTTAAGACTTTGGCACAGTAAAGGTTCACTGAAGAAAAACTGATTGATTAGTTCATCCAATAACAGATTTACTTTTTCTGAACCTCATGTTGCTGACATGAGATCCATTTATAGATATTGTGTAGATAGAAGGATTAACCAGGACTATCACTTAACTCTCTTACTCTAAGACAAACACCATTGCATCATGTATCGACTCTGGTTTCAGAGACCCTCCTGCACCAAACCCACTAGATTTGGCGTCTGCCATTGGCTGGCTCTTTTGGAACTACACTGTGATTGGTCTAAATCTAGGGCAAGCCTCAACGTGACATGCTAACAGTTATATAGGCACTCTAAGTAATTCTGTTATCATATGGCAATAACTGCAGTGTTTAAAATAACAAAAAACACAACAGGCCGGTTTTAAAGTGACAGTTTCACACCAGGCCATTTTTCACATTATCTTATAACATAACACTCTAATTGTTTAGTTACATTTATTTTGTTGTGCTCTATTGAGCAGAACAGTGAAAAAGCTCAGTTATTAAAGAGATGTTACAGTAAAACAATTCTTTAATGTTTATAAATAAGTAACATATTTTTGATTGTGAAACTTTGCAGAGTCACTCACCAGATAAACTCACCATGTAAACTGACCAAGTCTAAAAGTCTAAAAGAGATTTGATTACATTAAAGCTCTGCAGAGTTAAACAGACTTCAGATCTGATCGCCTCCCTCGTCTTAAAGATCTGTGTAGAATGGGTCAGCGAGTTTTCGTCTTTGTTCATGCTGAGATTATGTAAGAGTTCTCTCACAAAGGGGCAGCCCTGCAGCCCTGCTTCCCTCAAAACCACAGAACTTCCCTTTTAGCATTTCCTTTTTAAATACCCCTTTTATAGTTTATAGAGCACAGAGACAGAAATGCCAGTCAACCTGAGACGGCACTACTTACATGTTAATTAAGATAACCGTTCTTTCTCTCCCAGTTATCTTAGGTTCTGTTTAAGTCTGGTTTTATCTGTGCTGAAGAACTATGTTCATTTAAGGACACACAGTTCTTCCTCATGCATTCAGAAAACAAAGAGGTTTCCTTTCATTGTATGACTGTTTGTTGTTCTTACCTCACAATAATTTAACTTCCCAGACATGCTGAGTAATGACTGAGCAGAACTTTGCAGTATCATCAATTGCATTCTGTCCAAATATTTATAGCACGACTCCCACACATGGATAATCTGGTACTGTTCTGAACTCTGCTTATCTTTGCCAGACAGCAATGTTCTTATATATTAAGTATCGAATGATGTTAACTGCCATATATTATTGACCATTGGCAGCCTGGATCACTAATCATGCGCAGATCATGCTCAGATCAGAAATTCGGACTTTTTATTGTTATTGTTTACTGACTGGTTAATATATGCAAACACACACTTCAATGTTGCCAGTTCTTGAGGCAGACCAGGTTCATGTTTATGGTTTATGGTTTCTGTTTGGGTTTATGGTTCCTGTTTGTGTTTATGGTTCCTGCTTCGTGTTTTTGGTTCCTGGTTCATGTTATGGCAGACCGGTGATCAAGTTATGATTTAGATGCACCCTGTAAATGTATTATATTAAATTTAATAAAAATTACTGTGGTGTAATTGTAGTATTAGTTTTAATGTATATACCTACAGTACTTTATTAAACTTCAATTATTAAAGATAAATCCTGGAATTAAAAGGATTTTGATCTTACTGATATCCCACGAGCAACTTAAATCACAATTATGTAATTAAAAACAAAAACGTCATACGTTATGCAGTGACTGGGTAAGCCCATTATACTAAGTAGAGAAGCCATACTGCACTGAACGGATAAGGCTGTGATAATCCTGAGTATTCTCAGACCTGCACAGGTTGCACAGGAACCAAAGCAACGCTGTTTGTCTGGATGTAAACGACTCCATCTGACAGCCACGCCTGCTTTATGTAACCTCATCTGTTCCGAACATTCTTTCAGTTACTCGCTCTGTACAGAACACACTGACTGACACATAATAATCTGCATGTGATGATCATGCACAGATGGAACAGCTTCCAAAACAGAATTCCTGTACTTCTCCACCCTAAAGTTTGTGCTTTACGAGACTCTGATGGTGTCTCGCGTTGCCTCATATATGCTGCAGTGTTCCGGCATAACAGGACAAACATTTCATAAAATAGCTAATTAAAATTCAATGCAATGTCAACATCAGAACTATTCAGGGACAGCGAGAGCTCATTCTCTGCTGAGTGTTGACACACACCTCTACAGTTTCTGTAAGATCTGTTTCTTGTGATAGATCGTGGAAAGGGTCCTGTTTTAAGCAAACGTGATGATAAACTAAACAATTGCTTTATTGCATTTTTATGCAATCGTGTCTCTGTCACTGTCATGGACATTGAAAACTCAAGGGAAATTGCCACACCAGTCATTTTCAGACACCTTTTAGCACACACAGGACCAAGCAACCAATCAGAAGTTTTATATCCAGTAAATTCAGCCTCTTGTTCAGCACTGAGAGGTTGAGCAGAGGGAGACTGGTAATGTTGTAATGGAACGCACAGGCTCTCATTACGCAGTACAAGGCTTAGTATTGTGTGGCTGAGTGGGGTGAGAATCTCCTTAGCCAAACCAGCTGATTTTCTCACTACAGCCTCATCAATTTAGGCCTTAATTTAACCAGAGACATTTACATTAACGCATTTGGCCGATGCTTCATTCAAAGCAACTTAAAGTGGATTCAAATATCCATTATTTTTGTTGGTTCCCTTAAAGTCAAACGCTTAACCTTTTCACCGCTTGTGCAATAATCTAGAAATTAGGTTACAAAAACACAATAAAAGACCACTTTCCTTACTCAGTTTTTTTTTACATTTAAATAAATGTTTTGTGTGCATTATCATTGCTTTTAAACCCATGTATATTGTCTTTTATAATAAAATGAAGTATCTTTAAGTAATGTTAACCACAGACCTTTAATTTACCCACATTGAAAACACTTCTGAAAACACATTAGAAATGAAAAAAACTTTATTTAAACAACTCTGTTGAGGAAACTCATCTAAATCATTCAGTAAAGAGATCATTTGCCAGTGGACAAATATTTATTCATTTTTATTGCTTCTTAAGCAACGATTTATTGCATTATCAAACAATCCTTCTCATTTAGTATTTGAATCCTAAAGATTAATACATTTGATAACAGTAGATAAATGTTTGCTGCCACCTCATACACATGTATGGCTCTCATGGGCATTTGTTGAGCAACTTTCTCTGATGGGTGCCAAGATGCATTATGGTAGCACGTATCAGGCAGCTATTAGATATGGGCTTGCAGACTGCATGTGCTTGACCAGATCTCAAAATCTCTGCTCATGTTGTCTCCATGCTTAATGCACCGGCACATGATAAATGCCCTGATCCAGCCAGGCATTCGGATTCTAATGTGAGTCTATAAGCAACTGAGTGTCTATGAGGAACCAGTTATTCTGTTGGGTTTCTGAACCAATTCGGTAGAATCCCAGGGACGTAATCTGCCTCTCATATATTAAAACATTTGTCTCTGCATCACAATCTTCACAGACTGAAATATCCTGTAAAAAACAGATTATGAACGTCTTTATAATTGACTTGCAACAAGCTTCTATGTTAATTTAAGCTATTAAAATCACACAATCCTTTATCTAGTTGTTGGTTTATGCATGAGGCAGATTTTGTCCTTTGGTTGCATGTCCTAGTTTGCATGTTTCACGCTGACCTATTTCACTTGAATGGACAGATGGTTTGAGTGCATTTGGCATATACTGTAATGCCCCTTCTTAGTCAAAAGGACTTGGTCATTTTTTATACAAGGTATGTGACTCTGATAGGCAACATTTGTTTTGATTTGATAAGAACTGTGGTGTTGAGGGTTAATCTTTGTTTCTGATATCATTACTTCAAAGACTGACTGCTTCTGTGTTTGTGACTTGGAAAGGTAGATGTGTTGCTGATGATCCAGATAATTTTGCTATTGGGAAAGAAATGAAACATGACTTATTAAAAAGGTAATTTATTTACTGTACACACATAGAAATGTAGTTGATACACTTTCCTAATCAGATTTAAAAGGTCATTAACTAATGATCTCAACCAGACACTTGTTAACGGATCAAAGAAACTATATAGATAAGGTTATGCCTTATTGCACTCCTTTGCCACACCAGTTTTATCCAGCTTATGGCATTTATGGTGCGCACAGCAGTGTTTGTAGGGACTTAAACAATATAATACATCTTTGTATGAACACAGGCAAGCTCAAACCTGCCCGTGCAAGACAGAGGCAAGATGGAAGCTGCAGCCCTTATGAAACCTGATTAACAAGCTCAAAGGCTCCATTTAGGATTAGAAATATGACCCCGCCCTCTGGTAAACGCTGGCATTTTATAATTGCATTAAAATGGCAGGCAGTACAATTCCCAGGACAAACTCATGGCAGGGTAAAGTTAAGTTAATGCTTTATTTAATAAGTCACTATATTACAGTACAATATAAAACTTGAAATCTTTTAGGACAGAGACATAAAGACGTGACATTACGAACTCACAATGGGCCCCGTTCAAAGCGATACCACATGTCAAGCACACGTACTCCAACAGCACAAGTGGGAAACAAAAATAGAAGGCACACCATTTTGCACGGGCATGTGCACAAGAGCAGCATTTATACATAAAAATCCTTTTGCTAAAAGAACTGGGCTAGACAATGAAAAACAGAATTACCAGCATTCCATTTTTCCTGTAGCTTTAACACATCAAGGGCTTTCCGACCTGGAATACAAGCAAACTAAGTGGAATACAAACACCACTGAAATCAGTTTAAAAACCCTTATCACCCCCATAGCCCCTTCACATCTAATGGAATCATATTAAAAGCACCAGAACATTGTATTACTGCCAAGACGAGTCGACTTGCTTGCAATAAACCCTTTTAAGTGGCAGAGAAATCTAAAGCCCTCGCAGTCAGTGGCTGCCCCACTTCCTAATTCAACAGGATAAATTTGTCCATTACTTTTATAAACAAACCCACTCCTATCTCAACAGGCTACTTCCACCGATTTCTCTCTTGTAGCGATTTGTGAGGTGGTCCGCCTGAACCGTTAGCTTGGACAGCACCGCAAACAGTCCGTGGAGATGATAGTGAAACTGGCTCTCCAGGTCCAGGCAGGCCTCAACATCTCCATTCATCTGCTGCTGTGGTTCCTCTTGTTTTACTGCCATTTCCAGAAAGCTGGCACTGCCGCCCATCTCCCTCCTCAACAGGCCCCATTCCATGTCATTCTTAATGGACTTAAGCAGCAGGTAGTGTTCATACATGTCCTTTTGTTTACTGGGGAAAGACTCGTTATTGTTGTGACTAACGGTGGCTGGGCTATCCTGTTCTTCCAGAGGCACATCCCGTAGCAAGTTTGGCACCATGATGGTTTCGTCCATATTGTTGGCAGCGGCGATGAAGCGGTTCATCACGTTGAGCAGCGAGTGCTTGTTGCTTTGTGCGTCGTTCAGCTGCATCATGACAAAGCTTAAAAACAAAAGGGTTGGGTTAAAATACTAAGTTAAAACGTCTTAAAACGTGCTTAAAACCATTCTGGACAAAACTAGATAGTACCCATTACAAATCAATGAAGGTGCCCTTTATTTACAACGGGAGCGTCCTAGTTCGTCTCGTCTCGCAGTGTTAGAATATACATACATATAGTTGCATGCTAAAAGTCGCAGCAAACAATGTCTTAAGAATGCACAACTTAAGACACCGTTAAATGTGACTTTATGCATTCAATGTAAAATATCATAAGAGCACGAAACGTAACAATTCACATCACAAAGACCTACACATGCAGATACCCACACGACGCAAGCGTCAGTTCAGTCCGGCCTTACAATAACTATGCAAACAAAGCCTGAACCAGAGGTCTACAAACACACACACAGTTGACCAACCTGGATAAAATCTGTTTCGGACCGGTAAATAAATAACAAAACCTCCAACACTCCTCCAGACAGAAAAACTGAGTTCTTCTGCAGGTTCATCCGGAGACCGGCAGCTTTTATACTGTTAACGTCACGCGAGGAAGCGTCACGTGTCCAATGAGGCGCAGAGCTCCAGATGAATGACAAGCGGCCGGACAAATCGCGTATTACCATTTCATGCCCGTATTCTGTGTTCATTGTAAACTTTATAAAAGTTAATATAATTTTAGTATTTAAAAACTAACTTTTGTTTTTTAAAGATTGAGAAATTATTACTGTAATTTCTACAGATCAACAGTACAACTTATTGTGCGTTTTCAGGTTGTTGTTGGTTTTTTAAAACAGTTTTTGGACTGTAATTCGACTTCTGTTTAATAAGATGAGGAATTGTTCTTTTATTGCACTTATAAGTTAAGACGCAAAGCACTGACTTATTTCTATAACCCTATAGCGCCATCTGGTGGGTATTTATCTGAAGACTTTATGCGACGTCACATTTTCACCAAAGCATAGACTATTGACAATGTTGTTATCTTAAAAAGATATGAATGTTTACGTGGCTCAAAAGCAATCCCATAAGCTGACAAAATGCAGAAAACGGTTTATCTGTCTTATGACAAAGATGTGTATTGAAATGACATGAAAAAGTACAATAGTTCAAAACAAATCTGAAATTATTCATCTTTAAATACCTGTTGATAACCACTGCATTGATAGTGTTGATATTTCTGTATTTTCTCTGTATGTACATTTTAAATACTGTAACCTGACCAGGCTGTGTGACAAGAATTCACATTTTTGACATTTTGGAACAAAGTTGAACAACCTACAAAATTTCTGACATTCAACAATCAATGTCATAATTATACTATCACCGCTACATCAAAAAGGACTGAAGAGAAATTGCATTTTCACAAAAGCAATTCAAATGGAAATGGACATACATGTTTCTGTATTAAACTGTATTATTGAACTCTCTGTGTTATACATGTCTGGTGGCTTAAAGGGTCATAAAAATAAAGACATGTCATGAAATAAAGACATACAAAAAGCACTTTTGGGCAAGTGTTGCAAAAATATTCAACTTTCAGGTTGTATGCAAGAAACTTTACTAATGTTACAACTAGATGCAATGTTTTAGCATGTGTTAATTGCAATGAAACACAAACAAGCTGTACAAGTACACCATGCTCTGAATAACTGCATGTTCCTGATTTAACACTGGCTAAAACATATGCACTTTCTACTCATTTCAAAACATCTAATCTTTGTTAAGGTTACACTATTCCAAAACAACTGAATCTGCAAAATGATCTTATTTTATGGGCTCTTCCCTCAATCTAGTTACCAGCAAAAATATATATATTTTTTAAAAAGCAGCCAGAAATTCTCTAAAATGAAATGTTTTGCTAAGGCACACATACAAAACACTGAAACTAAATTTCCCTTTGTGTCAGATCTAGTCCTTGGAAATCCTGAGTTGATACCCTGTGAACAGATAAAAATGACAGTAAGAATTTCTGGTTTTGTGCTCTTGAAACAAACCTTTTAATAAAGGTAAAATCAAGTCAAACACACCTGTGGTGTAGCAATACTACACCATCTCATACTGGTTGTTGGTGATGTAGCGCGACAGGCAGCACGCCAGGAAAATCCCAATAAGCTGGAGAGGAATTAAATGTCAAAGGGAGACAGAAAATTACTTTACAATTTTAGAAAAGGTGTATTATTGTCCTGAAACAATAGCTGGGAAAACATGTACCTGGAAGAATGCTATTCCAAAAGAAATTCCAGCAATAATTCCAAGATTGGCCTCCATTGTGGTCGTCATTAGAGAGAAACAGCCCTACAGAGATAGTGATGTTTTTTTAATGTAGATATTACTTGTCAAACTGCTTTTTATTAAAGTTGTTCAAAGAGTTCTCACCTGCTGATACACCACAGCTGCAGCTGTCTTGAGATTCTTAAGTTCTGCAGTAGTGCAGTTTGTGCCAGCAGTCACATTGCAGCAGCTTTTGGGAATGCCTTCTTGTTTAAAGTAATTTGTGTTTGCCCAGCTGGTGTAGTTTGTCTCTCCACAGCATTGCAGCTACATTGACAAAATTACATAATTATTGTTTTATATCTGGAAGGTATTGCTTAAGACCCAGCCCAAAACTTGTCAATAAATGTCTTTCTGAAATTAAGTTCTTTTAAACTTGATATTATGTACTTCTAGAAAAACAAACACATGCTTACTGTTCTCTGGATCCTGTCCAGATCATCGCTTCTGGTATCCTTACCAGTGTAGGTTGATTCAGCACTTTTATAAACATCTTGAAGTATCGCTTTAATCTAAAAACAACAAAACCAAAATTCACAATGACACCATTTGGTTGTAGATGCCTGAAGTTATAGTTATAAGTGTTTAGGTTACATTCAAATAATGTTTACCTCGTGTCTGAAAATGAAGCCAGATATGCCTGCCACTAGTTCAGCTAGGAACACCAGTACCAGGAACATGGCGTACTAAAATAAACAGAAAACAACAAGGAAAATGTTTAAAAACACAAAATGTTTATAACAATACAGGGTCGTGTTTTCTAAAAGCATTTAGTGCCTTAACAAATCATAGAAACCATCTACTTATTCCATCTAGTAGAAACCATCTAGTTATTGCAGTTTATTTCAGGCATATTGATGCCTCTGGGAAACATGGTCCAGGTATTCCTATTGTACTTGGGTCACATCCTTTGTTAACTTTCATATTAGCGCTAAGTTTCTCTCAGCACCGAGATACCATCATTTTGAGATACCATCTCCAAAACTGACCAGTTTCAGCATCCATGGACTCCCACGGCAGGTAGCAAAGCAACCAAACAGTCCAAAGATGATGATGATGGCTCCTGTCCCAATGAGGACATATGGCGCATTGGTCCCCTTATCTGAATTCAGAAGGAGGTCGAATTCCAAATTAACCTTTCCCCATACTCCAACAGCCAATAGGATCACTCCTGTGAACTACAAAGCACAACATCTCTCAGACATAAAATATAGGGAGGCATTTATGGATTTGCCTAAATCACATAGACATTGCGAGACACACTGAGATTATTGTGAGTTGCCCTTCCAACTTTTGAAAACAACCCTGCAAAGTTTGTAAATACATTTCAAAGCTCTGACAGTTTATATAACAGTAAACAAAAACAGGGAAACTCAACTTGGGTTAACTTAAAACAATGAAAGGTAAATAAAAACAATCCTAAACCAATATTTTTAAATATAACAGATTTGACCCATTTAAACCCAAATAAAAGCAAATGAGTCTTTATCCATGAATCTTTATCCGTTTTTCTCTCAGCAGGGGTAACAAGACTGACCCTCTGCCATGTCTCCTGCCTGCTCAAAATAACTGTGAATAGCAATAAATGGAAGAGATAAAACTACTGCTTTGTACTTCGCACCCTATGATGCCACGTTTGATTAACTATTTATATCAGTATTTATATCAAGGTTTTTACGTCCTAATTTTACAACTTTATACAAAATAAATCCATGTAAATCCATCTACCCGGTAACAATAAAAGAGTTATTTGCATAATTTTTAAAAAGTCCTTCCCTAAACATCAAATCCTCCAACAACAACAGAAAACATTTACTGGTTATTGTTATGTTTTTTATATAAATAAAAAGTTAAGTGTAAGTTACGATCAAGTATCAACAGGAACAGCTGTTGGTTAAGCCCATTGTTCGGCGTGAGTTAGCCGTGCAGATAGCCGCCTCGAGCTAACAGCAAATCTGCTTAAAACTCACCCAAAAAATTAGACTGTACGAGATAAGAAACGTCTTCAGACACGTTATAACGGGTTTGGTTTGCAGGCGTGCGGACGGAGGGGACATTTCTGCTTTTGTTTATCCGGTGGATCTGCCTGGCGACGGGATTTTCCGACGGAGAGGACTGGAAGAAAAGTTGCGTGTGTGTGTTAGTGAAATTTGTTCGGGGGCTGATGGGTGATGATGGTGCTGTGGAGGGAGAGAGTGTTTTTCCCGACAGGAAGTCACGTTTTCAGGATGTGTTATTTGGTAAAAGATGAAAACAAAATTAACTTTAAAGGGCATTTCTGTCGTTAGAATAACTGTAAACAGTATGAAACACGTTTACATATTTTGTTAGTACAAAGGCTATGCAATTGTAAGACCTCATCATACTGGTAACTAAATTTCCAGCCGAGTTGCTAAAAGTATTTACTAGGAACTACTGTGTGTTTTTGCTTATTATTAAAATGCCCGCTGCTCAAGTGATGTAATATAGTATCGCATGGCTCTTGTTTTAAGGAGCCCATCGTTACATGCATATAAATAACATTTTGTCGCTATAAATCATCTACAACGTGCCATGGATTTACGTCACCATGTTACCACAGCGGTACTTTATAAATACTTTCTCTATTGGCTTTTTCAGCCAGTAAAGGCATAATAACTTAATGTGTGACCTTTTTGCCATTTTTATAAAAAGTAATGGCTTTTCTTTCTTTGTTTTTATAACAACATTCAACAGATTTAAGTTATTCACATTGATATGTGAATTGATATCATTGCAGGCCACATGGTGGCAGTATAAAAAAGAGGAAGTAAATGTTCAAGCTATGACGAAAGTCAGCCTTCTGGCAAATATACAGATTTCTCATGCAACGTTTGAAGTGGCATCTTTACAAAATCATTTCATTTTACATGCCCTAGAAGTACACTTTAAGGTTTTTTGTGGCTTCACAAATTTCTGTGGCACTCTTCCAAATGAAGGTAATTTCTCATGCTATCCTTACGTGTAGGATCTTAAATTTGATGTCAATATTTTCCTCACAGATTATAGTTTATAGGCACAATTTCAATATTGTCAGTGTTGCATAAACACAGTTTTAAACCAATAACTGAATTGTTTTTCTAGAGAGATACATTTGATAGGGAGACAAAGATATCAGGCCAAGCAGAGATGGTCAACGAAATTGTTCAACTTTCAGGAGATCAAAAAACTTTGAAGTAAGTAATTCTACATTTTAAGGATTAAATGGTTCTGGACTCTTATTGATAAGAACTAAAGCATGATATGAAGCTGATTAGCCCTTATACAGTCTGTAATGGGCACATTTATGTATGTAGCACAATATTTGGTAACTAATTGGCATAAATGCCTAAGTATATATGTTTGTATCATGGTCAATGTAACATATTCCTTAATAGGTGTGTTACACATGCAGACGTTTCATTGATCATTTTATAAAAAGTGTTGCAGTTAATAAAAAGCAAAACTATTGCAGCTTTGGCAAATTGTAATTTATCATTTAGTAGCGCAAAAAGAATGTAGTAAATGTGATACAACACATTGTGTAGACAACACATATGAGAATATGAAGGACTGAAGGCTGAATATTACCGTAAACATGACGTGCTTGTATCTGGAAACATTATGTGAGGTCCTCTTTCACTCAAACTAAATTAAATTAACAACCATTTGCCCAACACTAATGGCTGTATCCTTTGGCTGTGATCGAGTGAGAGGACCTGAATGTTTGTATCTGATAATGTGTATTCTTGTACTGATTTAGTAGTTCAAACAACCATATATAATAAATACTATAAATAATCACTTTTTAAACACAAAGGCTTGTTTGTGTTAATTTAAACGTATGGTTTTCTTTTCTCATAAGCTCATATGCTTGTACTCTCACTCTCTCTCTCTCACAAACACACACACACACACACACTTTTTGCCTTTTTATGTGAACAACTTCCCTTATCAGTTTTCTGGTGGTGATGCAGTGTGAGGGATTAATTTGTGTGTGTCATTAGGGTTTTCATGGTTAATTAAGTTCAGTGGAAGTTAATTGAGAAAACAATCTTTTTCTAGCAATATGTTTATCATCAGAAGATTGCAGCTACTGAGCTGCCTGCGTGACAAACTGCAGTAAACTTTTGGCTTAATTCATTTAAACTTTACACTTCAAGCAGTTTTCTATTAAAGAATACAAAAGGAAGTTATTATGTGGGCATGGGTTCAGGCATGAGGTTGTTACTCTTTGTACTACATTATATAACTCTATAGGGTGTATTTAATTCAGATTTTTAGGCAAAAACCTTAACTACAAAAAATGCTATTTTCAACATTATTTCTCCCTAAAGTCTCCCCCATATTACATGTACATTTATCTATATTTACCAGACCTATATATTTTTTTCTCCTCAATATTCAACAGTGAATTCAGGCTACACATTTTATGAGTAATGCATGTGACGTCCAGGGAATGAAACCTATGACTGTGGTGTTGCTAGTTGGGATCTAGCAGCTAAGATTCAGGACAGTGACAACAACCGACTGTATTTTTTACACTGTTTTCTGTATAGTTAACTCTCCTCCCTCGTGACGCACTAGCCAGCTGCCCATGCAAGGCAATGACAAGATACACTTATTTCAGTTATGTGCAGCTGAGCCAGCAATTATATATACATCATTACACGGGACCGTTTCATTTTAGTGTATTTTAGTTTTATTTAGTGTATAATAATGATAATAAATTACATAAACTGGGAAATGTGAACTATTAGAGAGCTTGTTTAAGCATAAGTTGATGCCCTGGTTGTGCTCAATCTCGCCGTGTGCCGCGCGCGCAAGAGACGCGTCTGCCAAGAGCGCGTGAGTCAGTTCGCGTGCCGAGGAAAACCCCAAAGTGCTTTAACATTTACTCTCGTGTTTGTGGGTTATTACCATTGAAAATAACCGAACAGCTAGTTAAGTGCTTATATCCAGGCAATCTGAGCCCATACGAAGCGCAAAAGCCCGACTCTCTGGCTGCCACATGCTTGGAGTGTTACTGCGATTCACGGGCATTGTCGTGAAGACTACGGGGGAAATGGATCCGTAAAGGCCCTGGTCATCGGACCTTAATGCACGATCTTTGCCTCTTAGTTCATAGGTGTTAACGGAGGGGATCGTATAGGAGATGGCAGCTCTGATGACTTCAGGACTTTGGCTTGTGGCTCTCAGCGTTACGAGTAAGTGACCATCTCGCCTTCTGTTAGTGTGTATTACTTGTACTGATGCTGTCAAGCTTTTCACGTGGTTTGTAGTATGGAACTAAATACGTTTGTTTTTGTATTGTAACACGTTTTAAACCAAGTCTTAATAATGTCTGCAACCACAAAGGATACGTGGATCATTTAAAACTAACCCACTTAATCTAACAGTTGTTTTTACTTCTGTTAGTAACAGAGTAACAGGACATTAAAGCCGCACCTGTATCGTTTAACTCGCTATACAAGCGGTGCACCATTGCGTTTCATTACATAACAATGTCGAAGCCTGTGACTTTATAATGCAAAACCAGTGATCAGACACAAACAGAACAAGAAATACACCTTTATTTTTTATCACCAAGTTTGGCATAGATATTACTAAATATGATCTGCAAAGAATTATCTCAACAACAATTGAAATACAGCAAGTTAGTGGAAGTTTAACACCAGTGTGTGATTTATAAAAGCCCATGTTCATGCTCTGACTGTAGTATTGGATAGAGGGATATGTGGACCATACACCATTTTAGGACATTGCAGGGCATCAGTGCCATGTTATTATGTCTCTGTGTTGTAATTCTTAAGAGATGCTGTCATTACATTTTATTAGAGTATTTGCTTAACAAGGCAGAGCTGCAAAGAGGGTCTATCAAACACATTTATGAATGCACTCCAGAGCAGCTTGTTCATGTGATGGAAAGCATATAAAGTAATTGTAATAATTGTAATTATTAATTGTAGTATATAAAGTAATTGTTAAAACTGGTCAACTCTAATTGGTCAACCTTTGTTCTGGACTCTGGCTCTATGTCCACTGACAGATTGTCATTAGCGGTATTGATCCTTGTATCATTGTTCTCATTAATGCTTTCATTGCTGAAGTATTTCCTCCTGTTAAAAAGTGAGTCAGTTACACAGTAGTAATCAAGGTCATGATGTGATCATTCACATGGTTTTACCTAGGATGGAATGAATAAGATGCAAATAATGTAAAATATTTAAGTTTAAAGGGTTCTCAGGGCTCCATTGAGAGTTTGTCAAATTGCCACACTTACATATAGGCACCTTTTAATGAATCTCAGATATTCTAATAATGTGTGGCTGGTGTCATTTAAGGAAATGCCTTTTTCAGATATCTGAAGTTACATAATACAAGGGTGACCTTTAAACTGTTATATTAAACCTCAGAACGGCTTTACCTTAAGTGACATGCTCTGACCAATAAATGGAAGTGTTACTACTTAAATAATTCAATAAACAATAAATAAAATAATAAGCATAACCATGTAAATATAATGTGATGCATCACAAAAGGACTTGCAAAAGGTTCACTGACTGTTTTGGAGGTGTAATAAAAACAGTGTAATATTCTGAAACTCCCACAATGTTAGATTTTGAAAGTAATGCGGACTGAAAGATGTGATGTGGGAAATAGCCTTCAGTGAAAAAAAAGAGAGAAACTGTCTGATCAAGAGAGGAAAGAAACACTCATTTACAGTTAGAAGACGATGAAGTGGAAAAGTTGACACACACTGCCCAAGTCTTAGCCTGAAAGTTTTAGCCTGAAACTTCTGCGGTGTAGGACAGCTGTAGGCCAACTTATATTGAATTTATTGAATGTGTATGTGTGAGTTGTTTGATGCAGTATTGTTATTTGACCGCAGATGGAGTAGCTTTTAATAATTTAGTCTGTAAATTTATGCCACTCAAATACTGATAACACAGATACACATTAGTAGGCACTGCTCTGTTAAACAATTTGGAGATTTCTTTCAACACAGGTGGGCTGCGCTCAGGTGGGAAATTGTCACCTGTTTGTTAGTCTGTGTTAACATAGGTCCTGCGTTTTTGTATTTGTGTGTGTATGTGTTGGCAGTGTTTGATGAGGCAGGTTTTATTTTAGTACAGTTGAATTATTCACAGAGTTAAAGTGCACCGAGGTGGAAAAGCTCAGTGCATGCAACTGTGTGTGTGTGTGTGTTTGTTGTTTCGTATAATCCTAAGACGTCTTCTGTTTCTGTGCAGGTTTGAAGTATGTGTATGTGTGTGTGTGTTAAAGCTGCTGTCTTATCTTGGTTGTGTGAGTGTGTACTCTGTGTACATTTTATTGGGCTTGTCAAGCATGACATGAGACTCTGAATAAGATGCTGGTTTTAGTGGAAGTTTTGTTTTCTGTAGAAATTCATCATGTTAAATAGTCTTTTTAGTAGCCTTTGTGTTATAGGTTCAGTTATAAAGGTAAGGTAAGGTTATGGGTTCAATTTTTAAGCAATGCACACAAAAATGTATACCTTGAATATAAGTCACAAAATTCTGTCTAGTAATAACTTTGTGTAATAAGTAGTTTTTGATCATTACAGTTGACTGGAAACTTTCAGAATTAAAACAACTGAAAACTGAACAGAAATGTAAAAGCAACACATGTTCCATAAACAGTAAACTGTTGTGTTTATGGCATTTATTCAAAAGCACGCTCACAAAACCCTCATTATTCTAATTACTGCCAGACTGTGCTTTCATATGCCGTAATATGAGAGCTTGTGATAAAGGGAATGTGTGCAGATGGAGCAGTGATGGACTGAACCGCTGACTCATCCTTGGCATTAAATAATGATCTTTCCCTCAGGGGTTTGGATGAGAGATGGGGCTCCCGTGACCCTCTGCATACTGTCAGTGGATCATGATGATCGGTGCTGTGATGCATCTTGTTTTACAGATGAACAGGACTCATTATGTAACTGTCTGCACTTACAATAGTGGGCATGGTAATGCTTTGAGTGCATAATAATAGTTGACATTAACAACAGGTGCATTAACATACATTTTGAGAATTAATTTAAATACAGGATTGTGTTATTAAATTTAGATTTTTTGTTGTTGTTTAGGGTTGTTTATTTTTTTATTCTTTAGAATTAGTTTGTGCAAGATATCTTTCTTTATAGCATAACTTGCTTAAACCTTTTGTTTTAGAAAAACATTTATGTCCTTGGATGTATTGGTGCAACATGGTCTTTGCTACAGTGTTACTATGTTTATCACATGTCTGCTGATTTGAATAATAACCTCCAGATTGTTTTTACTTAAAAGATAACCAGACTTACTCCAAAACATTTTCTTTAGCTTTGAGAGTTTCAGACAGATTTTTCTCCGCTTAGTGAAGCAGACTTAATTTCAACTCCCCTTCAACTTTATTGTGCCCCAGAAGGACAATTATTTTCGCTACAGTGGCACAACACACACACAAAAAACAACAAAAAATGTGTTATTCGCTACCTCTCCTGATAAGATTTAAGTACGGATATATTTAATTTCTCTGATGTCTCAGCTGTACTTGTTAAGCTGTTAGTCAGATGCAGTATGTCTCACTGGATGCAGAGAAACTCTGGTTGGGCGATTGTGTTGAATGCTGACTGCTGCCTCAGTCCTTATCCTGTCAACTTGAATCTTCTTGTTGTCTCTGCACTTCTTGTCCCCACATTCTACTTCTTGTCCACATTGTGATGTCATTTGTCCTGACTTCCTGTCCCTTCGAGACAGTGGCGCAGAAACACCAGTGGAGTTTTTAGCTCTCTCTTTGAGATGCATCACTTTTCTTCTTAAACTTTTTGCTCTAACTTTTTTGATGTAACTTCCAAAATACAGTGGTATATATTTGCCTGTAGTGAGGGAATGGAGAAAAAATACTGGTCATTTTTTATTATTTTCATATATAATTTCTTTTTATGTATCCCTATGACAATTCCTATGGTGGTATTATTCATATCCCTCTTTGAACATTTGTACGATCATGTGTGTTTTTCAGCTGTATGGTGTGCAGAGGTGGAGGAGAGATTAGTAAACTATCTTCTCTCACCTGAAAGATACAACAAACTGATCCGGCCAGCAGTCAACAAGAGCCAGCAAGTCACCATTGCCATCCAGGTGTCACTTGCCCAGCTCATCAGTGTGGTTGGTACCTCAGTGTTGAATATTTAAATGCAAGCATTTTATATTTGAAAGTGAAAAGCTTTATCTTGTTAAGCTTTAAAGTGACTGCAATGTTAATGCTTGTTTTTCAGAATGAGAGAGAACAGATTATGACCACAAATTGTTGGCTCACTCAGGTATGTGGCACTTGTGTGCTTGGGCTTTAGTTTAAGATGTTATTGCTAAAGTGTGTGTCCCTTTTGCAGGTATGGAATGATTACAGGTTGATGTGGGATCCAGAGGAATATGAAGGGATCAGAAAAGTGCGTCTTCCCTCTCAGCATATATGGCTGCCTGACATTGTTCTGTACAACAAGTGAGTTTTTAGATGATATTTTACACTTTAGAGTAAAGCAAGATTAACAATATAATATATTGTAATAAAATATGATGTTATATAATATATTTATATATTTATCAGATGCAGAAGGTAAGAGCACTGTTACCTTATGTTACCTTATGTTAGCTTATGTTACCCTATGTTACCTTATGTTACCTTATGTTACCTTATGTTAGCTTATGTTACCTTATGTTACCTTATGTTACCCTATGTTACCTTATGTTACCTTATGTTACCTTATGTTACCTTATGTTAGCTTATGTTACCCTATGTTACCTTTTGTTACTTTACTACTATGTTATTTTACTCTAGGTTATGTTTCAATGAATTCAGTTCATTTTGCTTACACACTTCTAAAGTTTCACAGAGGAGACTATACAGCACTGTTTTACTGCAGCAGGATTTAGTAGGATTTCACCTTGTCCCAGGACAATGTTATTGTGTTAATCTCAGGAATGGCCAAAGAGATTGAGATTAAAGTTACAGTGTGTTAGCTGCAGCATATCCGCTTTGAGTTTCACCTTTAATATGCACTTTATTTTGCACACAAGCAAAATAGGACACTTAACAAATAAAATGTGTTTGTCTGTTTTAGTGCTGATGGGACATATGAGGTGTCTTTCTATTCCAATGCGGTCGTATCAAATAATGGTGAGGTTGCCTGGCTACCACCAGCTATCTATAAGAGTGCCTGTAAAATCGAGGTGAGAGACTTTCCCTTTGACCAGCAAAACTGCACGCTCAAGTTCCGCTCCTGGACCTATGACCACACAGAGATTGACCTCATCCTGTTGTCTGACTTTGCCAGCCGAGATGACTTCAAGCCAAGTGGAGAGTGGGATATTGTCTCCTTGCCTGGTCGTAAAAACGAAGACCCTAATGATGCGACATATTTGGATATAACGTATGATTTTATAATCAGACGCAAACCGCTGTTCTACACTATTAACCTTATAATCCCTTGTGTTCTCATCACATCCTTGGCCATCTTGGTGTTCTATCTACCATCAGACTGTGGTGAGAAGATAACTCTGTGTATTTCTGTACTTCTGGCCTTAACTGTGTTCCTCTTACTCATTTCCAAAATCGTCCCTCCAACCTCACTTGCCGTGCCCCTCATCGGAAAGTACTTGATGTTCACCATGGTGTTGGTGACGTTCTCAATTGTCACAAGCGTGTGTGTGCTAAACGTGCATCATCGATCCCCGAGCACGCACACCATGCCAAAGTGGGTCAAATATTACTTCCTGGCCCGGTTGCCTGCCTTCTTATTCATGCGACGACCGGGAGAGTCCAAAAGACGTGAGACATTTTCCAGGAAGCACCAGCAGGGCTCCTCATCTGATCCACCAGCAAAACAGGAGGCAGATGCGTCTGACTCCACCTTCTTTGTAAATGAAGATTCTGCCAAGCACATTGGTTGGAGACCCGGCGATTTGCAGGAGAGCACAGAGTTTCGTAAGAGAATGACAGTGAAGTGCTCAGCTGATGTGGAGGAAGCGGTGAAGGGTGTCAGATACATCGCTGACAAGATGAAGAGTGAGGATGATGATGAAGGGGTGAGAACTTTCACAACCCATTTGTCACAATGTCTTTTTTTAATTTTTCTTATAGAAATTACTGTAACAAATCATCATGCATTGCTTTGTTGTTTAAGCTTTTCCAGCAAACCAGACGCAGCAATATTGGCTCAACCAATTACATGAATTTGGGTACATCTGTACCAGCCAATCAAATAATACTTTAAAATGACAAGAGCAGGGTTGAGAAACTGTATGGAATGTGGTGGCCCAAAAATGTATAGCTATAGATTAGATAAAAAATACACAAAATTAAAAATATATAAAATTAGATAAAAAATATTTTTTTTATATTACCAATAAAGAAAACATGCATTCTGTCTTTCTCACAGATAATCGAGGACTGGAAATATGTGGCTGTGGTGATCGACCGTCTGTTTCTGTGGATCTTTGTTTTAGTGTGCGTTGCAGGAACTATTGGGCTCTTTATGCAGCCACTCTTTAAGAGTTACAACACACCCACCACTGATGATTTGTAGAAACATATACAGGCATCAACCCAGCAAACAGAACAAAAGCACAACATGGTTGTTTTTTTGCAGCACAACCCTGAAAAAGATCCAGTCTTATCATGAACTTCAGCTAACAACCTAATTATATACAAATCATGTAGCAATTTGCAGGTGGTAGAACCGCACACAGTATTTTAGACCTGACACATTTTATATAGTAGTACATAAGCTCAGTGCACTATCCACTGAGTGCACTCAACACATAGTTCTTCCCTGTCTGAGACAGACCACAATACTGGACACAAAGCTGCCCCAACATTGACCTAACGTCAAAGCCCTTCAAACTGTCATTCCTCTATTCAATTTAGCCCTGGAGGCCTTAAAACTCACCAAATAAAGGGGCCCTAAATGTCCCTAACCAGTCGCCTTGACTTTGTACATTGTACATTAGTTGCATACTAATCTGCCATACAAAGGAACAAGTCTAAGTCTAGCTCACTAACTATTGTTGTTCATAGAAATTCAATAGCGATGTGGCTGTTTTTCTTTGGGAAAACTGTAGCTATTACACTGTACACACACTGACACTTGCATGTTCTGTTCACACTAGACCTGTTTTCCTTCTGCTTTTATTCTTAGGTTTAAACATTTCTGATGCGGTTTATTATTTGTTTAAAGTAAACACTTACGGGACTGATAACTGATATGGCCAGTTTTGGCTGTGTGTGCTTTTGAAGGAATGACCGATAAGAGGTTAATAATGATCATAATGTTAAAATATTATGATGATTAGGTGAAATATTAAGAAAATAATTAAAATCTTGCAAATTTAGTGGGTGTGTCATTTCTGTGTATTCATTTGCATACATTTTCCTGTTCACAAGTATTTGCAAAATACGCAGCTGCTACGCAGATGGCATCTCTCACGTTACAATTTCACCAATCAGGTTTGTATAATTTGGTATTCATTTCTCAAGACGCTGAGATAATTTTTGTGTTTATTCTGTTTTAATTTATCAGGACTGTGGCTCTGCTGATTTGACAGGTGGAGACAGCAAAGTGGGGAGTTTGCAAATGGAGGCAGAGATGTATTATTTAAAAAGGTGACTTTATGAATATTTAAGTCATTTTTTCCAGTCTTCCTCCCTTTTGTAGACAGCGGTTTGTGCACACAAGCGTGTAGACGCACACATATGCAGTGTAGATGAAAGAAGCTGAGGAGCACATCATGCCAGTAAGAAAGCATTAAATCATACTGACAAATGCTATAACACCACTGTGGAAGTGTATTATAACCTCTGCTTTGATATCATTCAGTGATGTTATTAATGAGGAGAATTTTATATATGCCTGATCATTTAACCATTAATATGTGTGATCCAACGAAAGCTTATTCCCACATACAGACTGATGCAGAATCAGACACAATGGTGTGAGAGAAAAGTGACAAGCCCTCACTGAGGCTGCAGCTGGTCCCAACTAGAGCAGAAAATCACTGAAGCTCAGACAGAACCCATGAGCACTGAGGAGAAACGTTTGTCTGGGTTTGTGTGTTTGGGGTGTGTGTGTGTGTGACTATAAAGCATCAAAACTCTGTAAGATAAAAATGAAATCATTGACGTTTTCCCTTCATACTGAAAGCCACACCTTTTCTGTGTAAATTTGTCATGCACTGAACATGCATCTTAGTTTTGAGTTTCCTACGTCACATGCATGACGCAAATAGTGACATAATCAAAACATTTAAATGCCGCATTACAGAAACGTAATAGTTACGATCTGACAAGGTAAGTTAAGGTAATATTCTTAACTTAAAACGCCATAATATTAGAAAAATACGATAGTTATGTTTCAGTATTAGTCAACTGCGGCCCCTGATGATAATGTCTGTCACTGCACTCCATAAAAGCAATATCTGTAATAATGCACATACGTCTGGCACGTACAATTTAATTGTGTTTGAGTGTATTCAAATGTGTCTTAAATGAATCTTTCCCACAGGATAGAAGAAACGCGTGGATTCCCAAATGTTGTTTCAAACGATAAAGGTTGCACCCTACACGATACATGTAAACACTGTACTGTAAATGTTAACCAAGTTCTCATTCAGGTTTACTAAAGATTTGTGCTGTTGGCATCCGTTCACAGACTTTACCATTTTTGAACATTAGTAATAGGAAATGAATTCATCTGTTTCTTTAAGTTTCCACGCGCTCCTCCCCTCCTCGGCTGCGGTAGGAAACGAGCGCGCGCACCTGCCTTATTTCTGTGGTGGAAGAGCTCACCAGTTCTCGCATCAAACAATAACTGCAAACTTTTAAACAACTCTTATTATTTGTAAAAGTTTATTTTAAAGTGCAGTGCGATGCGTTGACACTAAGTTTGTTGGTGACAAGTCAATATCAAACACAGTATTAAAAGATGGCGTTGGCGATCATTGGTCTTCTCACGCTGTTTACGAGCATCCTCGCCGCCACGCCTGGTAAGTGCAACTTATCCATCCTTTATTCCCTTTTAAATGTGCAATGTTTTTATTTTATTTTTCGTAAATTACTTTCATAATGTATTCATATATTTTACTAGTGTTACGATATCAGTGGTGTAATAAAAAGCAACTTGTAATGAAAAATTGGCACATTTATTTAAAACGTTATTTATTTGCAGGTCTTTATTAGAATAGCGCAACATCATTTCTTTGAGTCGTTGTGTATCAAGTTTGGCTCTTGGCACTAAACTACACGGAGCTTGAGGAATCAGGGCATGAGAAAGAGGAGTTATGTGTTTGATGTCTTTTAACTGTTTACATAAGTTTTTACTTAAGGCTCTGTGTAGACGTGTGAGCTCACTGTCCCCAGCTGAGGTCAGTATATTTGTACAGGACGCATCACCGGCCTTCTGCTGACCGAAGTATCTGGTTTCTGTCCTTGTGTATAAGGTGTTGTTATTTTAAACAGGTCAAACTACAAAGTCATGAATGTCAATACCCAAAGCGTGAATCTAAAGGTTGTACATTGTATAGAATGGGTGAATTTAAGGTCACGATGAATATAGGATTTCTGTATAATGAGGATAATATTTTAAGCGTGTTTTAGCAGCGAAGGAGTTCGTATCTCTGGCGGAGAGAGAAGACGCTCTGTTAAGGGATTTGTTTCAGGGGTATCAGCGTTGGGTCAGGCCTATTCTGCATGCAAACCACACTGTAAAAGTCCGCTTTGGCTTGAAGATATCTCAGCTCGTTGATGTGGTAAGACACACACACACACACACACACACACACACACACACACATGCATTTAACTTCCTTTTAACTTAGGAGGTACAGCCTATAGAGCGCTTTGCTGGTCGCTGTCCATGGTGCTGAAACACAACCAGTGCTGCTCTCCATGGTTCTGAACGCCATTAACTTTTTAAAGCCATTACGTTTCATAATGTAAGAGATATATATTAGTATAATATATATATATAAGATAAATATAGCTGTCCATTCCCCCTTTATATTTCTTCTAACTGCTTTCACTGAAAGGGTTTTGCTGTTCAGAAGACTGTGTTCAGATGAATGAGTAAATTATTAACAGGGTGGAGATTCAGTCCAGCTACCCATCTTCTGTCATTCACGTATCTCCAAACTTGACTAATAAAAATTGAGCTTAGTTTTAAACTGCTCACCATTCTTTTGCTGGTATTATTTCATCTTATGTGCTTGTTGAAGCAGAGCAGCCGATACAGTCACCAACATGCAAACAAACATCAACAAACATTCACGGTATGATACTAGCAGACCTGCATCTGTACTGCATAAGTGACTGTACTGATCTGCATAAGTGCATTTGTTTAAATAACAATGATGTATCCCATGATGTAGGGCGCAGCATGTATCCCAATAAATGTTTGCTCTAAATATGAACAAAAACAATGACATCAGCTTACTGTTATTGCACCATGCAATCTGATTTACTGGAGCAGGGCTCAGATGTGCTTATTTGATGTTATTGATATAAACACCACCTGAAGGCATGGCTGCCCAAGTGTCTCATAGTTCAGAGCATTAGATCACTTTAAACGTGGTTATGTTTGACATATATCAAAATAAATGGCTAATATGTTTGAGGAATACAGAAATAAACCCAGCAATAATATTTGTTGGCTCCATGACCTCTCTCTAACGTTGACATATATTATGTCTAAACAGAAAGCCAGAATTGTGTTTTTATGCTAATATACTGTTATTAGCCCTGTGCTCATTGCTTGGTTTGTTTTAAAAAAAAAAAAAACAACTGGCTTTAAAATGCATCTGTTGGCATAAAGTGCTAATTTTTAATATAACAATTATATATTATTAGTGGTGAAGATATATTGTAATATCAAATATATTGAAGATATATAATATCAAATATGTTGAAATATGGTAATGTTAAAAAAATGTATATTCAAACATTACTTCAATAGGGTGCTCTAAAATTTCTTTGTTGCTTCTGTGTTTTTTAATTTAGGATGAGAAAAATCAACTTATGACCACTAATGTGTGGCTATGGCAGGTATGTAACCTCAGACACAGTTGTAGCATAATAAACAATCATAGATGAAGTTGTACAGTGACTTATTGTGCAAAAGGTTACATTGAACAAATTGATACATTTTGTCATATTAAAGTTCAACATTGTAATATGGTTTGTAGGAATGGGTGGATTATAAACTGCGCTGGAACCCTGAGAATTATGGCGGCATCACATTTATTAGAGTGCCATCTGAAAGCATCTGGCTCCCTGACATCGTTTTATATGAGAAGTAAGTTTTATTTCCATGGAAACCAGATAGAACAATTACATTCTGTCATGCTGAAAGAATAATGATGTCATCCTGTGAACTTTCAGCGCTGACGGACGTTTCGAAGGCTCAATTATGACCAAAGCCATTGTGAGATATAATGGAAGAATTACTTGGACGCCTCCTGCCAGTTACAAGTCAGCCTGCACCATGGATGTGACATTCTTTCCTTTTGATCGCCAGAACTGCTCTATGAAGTTTGGTTCCTGGACATATGATGGGAATATGGTTGATCTTGTCTTAGTCAACCATCAGGTTGACAGAAGTGACTTTTTTGATAACGGGGAATGGGAGATTCTGAGTGCCACTGGAGTCAAGGGCAACCGCCGGGACGGTCACCTTTCTTATCCCTACATCACGTATTCATTCATCCTGAAACGTCTTCCTCTCTTCTACACGCTGTTCCTTATTATTCCTTGCCTTGGTTTGTCTTTTCTCACGGTGCTGGTTTTCTATCTTCCTTCTGATGAAGGAGAGAAGGTCTCTCTCTCGACCTCTGTCCTGGTGTCTCTTACCGTCTTTCTCCTGGTTATTGAAGAGATCATTCCTTCTTCATCCAAGGTCATCCCACTGATTGGAGAGTATCTGCTCTTCATCATGATCTTTGTGACTCTTTCCATCATTGTGACGGTGTTTGTTATAAATGTCCACCATCGTTCCTCAGCTACGTACCATCCCATGTCTCCATGGGTGCGTTCATTGTTCCTCCAGAGGCTCCCGCATTTGCTCTGCATGAGGGGAAACACTGACCGCTATCACTACCCGGAGCTGGAGCCCCAAAGCCCTGACTTGAAGCCTAGAGGCAAGAAAGGGCCACCTGGCCCTGGTGGAGAGGGTCAAGCCCTGATTAATATGCTGGAGCAAGCCACCAACTCTGTTCGCTACATCTCACAACACATAAAAAAGGAGCATTTCATCAGAGAGGTATGATATCCTGAGGAAAAAATGTATTATAATATATTATATTAATGTTAAATTAATGCAAATGTTGGGCATCTCCTTGCCTTGTTTTTGGCATTTGGGCATAACTGGTATCAGAGGAGGACGAAGAGCTATGAAATTTATACAGAGCAAATAAAAATGAAAAGTGAAAGCTCTGTAATCTCTGTTGATATTTAGATATAAACACAAACGTTTCTCAAATGTTGACAATGACAACATGATAATAACTATGAGGATTATTCTTGGCTCTGGCAGGTGGTTCAGGACTGGAAGTTTGTGGCACAGGTCCTGGACAGAATCTTCCTCTGGGCATTCCTCACTGTGTCTGTACTGGGCACCATCCTCATCTTCACACCTGCCCTGAAGATGTTCCTGCGCTCCTCTCCTCCTTCCCCGTGAGACAGTTGGTGAACCACACCCAAATCCTCCAGCATCATCCTCCCATCACATCACACAAGAGAACACTCAGCGACACACAGATCTCCAATACCTACAGTGAATCACTAGATAGTCACTAAGCAGTTCTTTCATTGTGTCAAATACATTGTGATCAACATTATAAGATGACCAACAAAGTTAGAGAAATGTTATATATTGTGATAAATACAGCCAGTAAAATGAACTAAAAAGTGTTTTTTTGAATACCACCAAAAGATCCAATAGATTGTTTGCAACTTGCACATTTTATGAAACACGTTTTATTTGTAGATAATTTAGTTCTTCATTTTTACATTTCACTTACAGATAACTGTAGAAAAACCCGATAGGGATACAAAAAAGAAATATAACCGAAAAAGAACCTGTGCAGAACAGCACCTCACAGAAGACAATGTTCTCAGTATGGTTTTCTTATGCTGATGTTTTAGTTGATGTTTAGTTTACTTTTTCTTGTTGGAACACATCCTGAAACAATTAAACTGAGAAGCACAAAACAGTGTGATTTAGTGAAATATTCTAAGTATATATATATATATATCAATATCAGTATATATCTGTCCATCTGTCTGTCTGTCTATATATACCATATGTGTATATATAGTGTGTATAGAGTACACTATACATATAGTGTACTCTATATATATATATATCTATATATACACTATATTTATTATTATTAAGTATATAGTATATATTATTATTAAGTATATAGTATGCATATTCTTAATTGCAGATTATATATATATATAATACGTTACCTTCCACAGTATGTAAGCCAGCATGGCTGCTAACAGCACTGCAGTCATTATACTGAATAGAACGACCCACCACGGGACTCGGCTGAGCAAAGCTGGTTTCTTCTCAGGAAAAACAGTTAACCTCACCTGTATGTGTCACAGAGATACTGTGTTTGTTAAGCTGTCTCCACAGTCGGCTTTCTTATCACAGCAGCATGATTTATTTCCTCTTGACTAATACATATCAAATCACACAATGTCTGTATCTATCCTGTGGGTATATGAGTAATAACAATATCCTCTGTTGTTGTGTATGTATACTTAACCTTAGTCTGAGACGGCCGGATCCCAATATTATCAATAGTTCCATTAAGACTTAGAGACGCATCCAGTACAATATCCAGATAGTTCAATGAGCTATACTCCTGTAATATAGACCATTTATATGTATGCACTCAGTTATCAAGTAAATAACAGCTAATAAAATAGCTCTGTCTATATTAGTTATGCCTCATGGTTCCCACACTTTTTTTCTTTTTACCTCAAGAAAAGTGTTGTTCCATAAGCGCGAGTGAAGAACGATGAGTGCAGTACTGTCCACCGCCTGAAGAGGGCATCTGATCTCCACACATTTCAAATCATCAGCACACGTCTGAAACACAGGACCCGTGCAAAATAAAATGCTATTATTAATCATTACTATTAGTAAAGCTAGTAATTTATTTAAAAAAAAATAGCCAATGAAACCTCATCTAAAATTACCAGGGTTTTGTACTTTCTTGAATTTCCAAAGAAGGACAAAAATCCGTCATCCGTGCTGAGAGCGTCCAGCTTAGACTCATGCTCCGCTTCACGCCGTCCTCTCAATGATGCCTAAATAACACCGGAGACATCACTGACTCCACATGCATGAACTCACATTTCCACTGAGCCTGAGGTGTGTATTATAACACATTATTCCTTTATGTGACGCACTCAGTTCAGTTCATAGACATTTCTGATAGTAAGTGAATGATCTGAATCGATTGGTTATATAAACTTGGTTATATATTGGTTATATTACCTTTGCATTTTTGAGTGGGTTAATCTCTTCAGACGGTGTGCATTGAATGATCTTTTGTCCCCGTCCAGTAACCTGCACAAGATACAGGATCCTTTTTCTCTCCTTGGTTTCTTTCGGCCACTGGATGTTCAGTACAGCAGAAGTGAATGACTTCAGAGGACGGCCAATGTTACTTATCTAACCCACAAAGCACAATTTCACAAGAGGCACAAAATCAACAGGGTTTATAAGTATCTCCTAAATTCTGTACATTTACATACATGGAGTCAATAGTCTTTCTTTTTGACAAGCTACTGATATGTTTTTCATTAGGGTTTAAATAAATGTAAATATATTACTGTATATCTAGCTGTTGCGGTGTCTTAAAATGTAACAATGTAGCTAGATTAAATTTAGTAATTAATAAATAATATAGTTATTAGGTGTGATTTTATAGAGCTTGTTATGTCAGACTGGTTTTGGGTGCTCCTCTTAGATACCAACCCTGAATTCATACTGGACCAATGAACCAATATCATTTCCCGATTTAATTGTTTTCTCATCTCTCCCTTGTCCTCCATAAAAGAGTTGAGAAGGTTTAGCAAGACTACAAAGAAATGCATGTTATAAAAATATGATAAGTCATTCAATTGTTTATTTGCAAAGGGAACAGCACTCTAAACAATTAAAACAGAACTTGATGAATCACAAGTGTTGGGAAACACACAGAAGTGTTTTCAGTATTTAAGATGTCTTACCCAAAGAGTTCCAGCTGCATTTCAAAGATAATTTTTGCTTCTGCAACAACTTGGGGCGTATTTTGAACACTTATCCTGAAACAAACAAAGCCTGCTAGTTAACATATGGCTGCTAGTTTTTACTGAGATGTTATTGTTAAACTGTTACAGAAAGTAACAGAAAGTCTAAGTTTTCTTACGTTTTAAGAGACATAGTCACATTAGCGCCTGTTACTCTCAAGGAAAGCCTGTCTGTATTTAGTATCAGAAAGAATGAAACCTAGAATGTTGAAGAGAACCTGGATTAGGAGTCTGTCATTGATTACAGCATGAATTTTAAAACTGAAGCCCAAGAAAAACGGAAACTAGATGCATCTACTTACCTCTGTGTCTTTTCTAAATGGATTTCCAAGTTGGCAATTTGCCAGCGTTCGGTTTTCATTGGGGTTACACTGTACCTGTATTTCCTGCACAGTGATTAAAAACAACATCAAACACCTACACAAAATGAAACCTTTGTGAAATACACCCTCAGATTTGTTTATGTCCTGTCAAGAATGACATAGTAAATAGCCTTGAAAGCAGTTGAATGGTTGTATTAATTCAAGCAGGAGACTCACGCTGTTTTCTTTCAGTACAACTGAGGATAATGGCAGAAATTCTGGAAACTTCACCGCCAGTTGACTTTGATGTGCATCATCTCCACCTGTGTTGGTTACAGTCACCTCCAGGGCAACATTTTCATCACCGGGAGAGATGACAGGCAGGCCATTTTCCCTTCAAAAGACAGATACACCCACAATCGCTTCTTTCTTACATGACTTTACAAGAAGGTTGAAAACGTGCCAAATAGTAGCTAAGAAGCAGATGCATTGCCTAACCACTTTGTGATTCTTATTTAATAGCTTTTAAATTGCATATTTTAGACTTCAGTATATGTAAATAAAGTGTTTCAGGTGTGTCAGTACATGCAAGATTTGGGGCTGTAGTAGCTTAACTGTAGCCAAATATGAATCATGTGATCTTTGCCTTTTGGACTCTGGGAAATCTGCCCATCATTCATCTGTCAGATGCATAAATGTTGATACATGCACAAGCCAAACCAATGATGTTGAATATTACATGGTTAGTGGGGTGCACTTGTCCTGGTGTTGGTCTTTGGTACAGAAGTTGTACTGGAGTTGTAGGTTACTCTGGCAGATGTTGTCTCGTCCACAGCCAGTATTCATGAACATCAACTGAGAGACAGAAACGTTTGTTATTATTACTGTATGTGATAAGGAAAGCTATGTATAGGCAAGGGTTCATGCTTGAATAAGTGCAGAAAGTAATATGGTGGATGTTGTTGTTTTATTCACCCCCCTCAACACTTAAACACATTTACCTCAGCTTTGGTTGTGTTTTCTTGCAGAGTGTTGAGAATGGGCTGTAGGGCAGGGAGGCTTTTAAACGTCTGTTTTGGGCTGTCAGGTGGCAGAGAAACTGACAGGCCAACAAAAATGCTTGTCAGCTTGTCTTGGATTTCTCCCTAAAACACAGCACATTGTTTTTACTTGTATTTCGCAACAAAAGATTGCAAACTGCAACTGCAAATCAGAATAATCTGAAAGTACCAGGAGCCTGAACCTGGTCTGGACACACTGTTTGTTGCCCTGGCTGGGCAGTTCACAGATTCCCTCTGCAGGATCTACAAAGTTCACCCGTGAAGCAAGACCCCGCTCTAGGCGAACTGTGTCTGCATTTAGTGTGTACTTCACCTCTGCAGAAAGATTATTATCAATATAATTCTGTAATACTTTGCAATAGGCATATGGTGTATCCATTAACATTAGCATGAACTAAAAATGAGCAAAACCTTCTTGTATAAATTTAGGTTAACTTCTTATTATACTGTTATTTTTACATTGGAAGTTGTGTACATTAACATTAGTTAATTATTAGTCCATTATTCACTATTAGGAATGAACAACTGTATGTTTATAAAGTGACACTAACTAACTGTCTCAATAAGTGATTAATTTATACTGTATGTTGAATAATGTATGATACATAATCTATATAAAAAAAAGTATGTGAAAGAATTTGCCTTAACAGGCAGCTGTTTGCCAACCACACCCAGTCTGACTCATTCAGTTAAGCTCTGGAAAATATTGCATTGTTTTGATGCTGTATGGAAAACAGGGAACGGACTCACTCATTCTGGGATTGTATGTCGCTGGCTGTGCAGTGTAGGAAAAGCAGGAGCGTGCTGTAATAATGCTGAGAGATTTTCATTAGAAGATGTATTAAAAAGGCACAGATGGAACACAAAACTGAACTATCTGTTTGTGTTACATTTAGCTGTTGTCCCACCATGGATTTGTCTTGCAGTCCTCTGCTTTCAAGTCAATAATATTGGGTGTTAATGTTAAACTCTTTTCTATGTTCACCACTGGTTTGGCCCTTTAAAAAGAAAATGGGAGTTTAGTATTTAGAAGTTTCCAGAATGTATACATTGTTTTTAATGAATTTGGTTGTGAATACAATGAAAGTGAATAGGGACTGCAGTCACCCTTTTCTTTACTTTCATAGTATAAAAAAGAAATAGCTTTTTTAACCCTTGTGTTATACAGATAGGTCACAGGTTTGTCAATTTTACAATGGTGAGTAAGGTATGATAAAATGTTCATTTTTTGGGGTGTGCTGGCCCTTTAAAAAAACTTAAGAAACTAACCTGTAAACTAACACAGAATCTGAAAGTGAGCCCACAGCAAGGTCTGGATAGCCATTGTTGTCCACATCCATATTGCTAGCCAACGAATAGCCAAACAATTTGACATTATGGTCTCCAGCATGTAAAACCTAGAAACAATTTTTATGATAAACACATCAATAAAAATAATAAAGTAGCTGTTATTGTGTTTGGTAAACACCTTCACACACCTGCTGGGATTTTTGCTGGAAGCCTGCAGATGATCCATGATATACATATACTCGACCTTTTCCAGAATCCTCATAGGGAGAACTCACTGCAAAATCTGTCAGTCAGGAAAGATCAGTGGTAAATACAACTGCAGTGTAAAACTCTAGCCAGAGAAACTGTAGCCAGTAGATCTTCCATTAACCTTGGTATCCATCCTGATTGATGTCGCCAGTATGTTCCACAGCTAGACCAAACATGGAATCCCTTTTCCCATAGAGATGCACTGGTTCAATTTGGTTCCATCGTCCAGCTTTGTTGATGTAAACATACACAGCACCTCCAACATCTTTGTCCATGTCTGTCAGGGAGAACTGGGGTGCGCCCACAACAAGGTCATCCCACCTGAAACAATAAGAACATTTATCCAAACCCTTTACAGTTACAGTTCCCTGAAAACTCATATGAAATTGTATAACTGCATCCGATTTAGTCATACATGAAGTTGTTGCTAGTGAGGACTCACCCATCTGCGTTTAGATCAAGCACTGTGAGGTCATAACCGAAAGAGGAGGCGAGACCTGGACCCTGAAGTATATGTTCCACCTTCAAGGTTTTTGCTACTGCTTTGCTATCGGGTCTCAGCAGCACAACTTCCCCACTGAGGTTTGAGCGTGGAGCCCCCGCCACCACATTCAGCTCTCCTTTCCGCAGAAGATTCATCCCACTATCAAGTGCAAAGCCTGAGAGAAAACAGAGGTAAAAAAAACAATAAACTCTCTCTGATTATGCAAGTGGTACAAGTTGTCCAGTACAATACAGCACAAATTACTATTACAAAATGATCACAGAAAAATTGTGATCAAGTGTTTAGAAATCTATCCTTTTCATACTTTTGGGGTCCTGGAGCCCCGTCTCAGAAAGAGGCCAGATATGTAGGTCAAACTTCTGAATCCCAAAATTATTCCTCATATATGACCATATAAATTATATATTTGAAGCTGATGATGTATTCCAATGTATAATGTACTACTGCATCACATTAGTAAAGGGACTATATGTAAAGACTGAGATCCAATCTTAGGAACAGCTCCATCTAGACAAGTGGACTGTTGGTTTTGGGCACGGTCACCTAAAAAGCTGCTGATGCCCAGAGGAATAAGGTCTTCATGAAACCGATACTGATCTCCTGTTTCATACGTCTCTAAAGAGAAATCTTCAACAGGCTCCATATGCACAGTGCCTGAACAATAAAGAACAAACACATAAGCCTATACAAACTTGTATTGTATTACTCTATTCCTTATACAACCATTATATTGACACATACAACATTATACACCATTATATATATTTATTAGCATTCATTATGCAATTGAGTTATGCAATACAATATCACAAACTAGTTTTACATTATTGAAGTTTTACATACATATAATGTATCAATAAAATCATATCTGTTTGATAAGCTTTGTGGTACCTTTCCACTCGTAGGCCCCTGGAGCACCAAACACAACATAATTGCTGTCTTTGGTAAATGCCACTGAGAGACCTTGTTGGCAATACCCAAACATGTGCTTCTCTACTGGCCGATTCCTACAAAACATCCTTGTGTCCTCATCTTCCTCTATTTTAAGGTCTTGTTCCATGACAAAACATCTGCCCAATACCAACTGATTGTCGAAACTCCAATCCTGATACCTGTGGGCACATGTCTAGATAAACACCATATAAATATTAAGCAAGGTGTTAAAAACATTAGCATTATATGTGCACCTTTAAGCATGAACTCTTTATTATATACAATGTAATCACAAAACAATTATTTACCACAACTTTTTTGCCTGGACCCTGACTTTGCACATGAACCCCCAGCCACTGGTTTTCTCTGTGGTCTTTCCCTGCCCGGTCTGTTGGTCGGTCTTCCAGTGTAGAAAAGGAAATTTAGATTAAGATTTCTCTTTTAAATACTTATTACATATCTAAATACTTTTTAAATACTTAATACAGAGCACTTTGCTTATTGTAAGTGTAGTGATAAGTAATACATGACGTAAACCACTGACATACACTAACCTTCTACGTCAACAGTGATGCGTTGACAATCATCAGGCTGTGTGGTGAATTTACACCTGTACAGACCTCCAGATATACTGGCCTTTTGAATGGGCAGCGCTTTCGCCCGTGGGGCTCCAATAAGCAAACTGAAGAATGTAGTAATATGAGTTATAATTAAGTTTATATGAGAGCAGAGTAAATGTAGCAAAAACTAACCCATGACAAAGGTATTTCAGCCATTTCTCAACTTTGCTATGTAAGCTTATTTTATTAAATTTTATTTTATTAATTGCATTTTATTAAACTGTGAACTATGAGAATTATGTAATGCAAAACAATATATTACACGTGTTGACATAACCATTGTACCAGACTGCGTCTGTAAATCAAGCTCTCATTACTGTGCTATTGTGCTATTAAAAGTATATAATAAATAACAGTAAATGTCTCACACGCGCTCGTCAGAAGGTTGTAGCTGGTGGTGCATGGCCATAGAAAAGCCAAACAAACTGTTTGCCTCTCCACGTTTCCTGATGGCGCTCTGCGTGTCCAAGTTAAACGGAGACACCTGAACTATGCTGAACACCCACAGTGTCATCGGGAGACCCCAATACTTTGACAACATGATGGTACCTCCAAATATAAGCAGAACCACTGCAGTATAATCCAGATTGAAAGACTACAATTAGGGGTTGAGGCAAAGTGACATTTTGGTTATATAAGCCTTGCCTGGCTGATTTATCGCCCCAGGGTGGGGATAAGAATACCTGTACAATGAAGAGAGTTAATGTTTACCTGCTCGGGAAACTTGAACGGATTCCTTTTCATACTGAACCATTTACTGGCAGGTTTAGTCAAGATGAGAAGCTGCATGTTCCAACAGCGCAACCGCTCATTTGCAATAGGACGGATCAGCTTGTGGTTGGAATAGATTTAACACACATTTTGGAGCCCCATGCAATAAAATATATACCTATATAGCTCTCTATATATATTCTTTAAAGGCTAATTTAATTATGTGGCTCCTGTAGTGTAATCTGATGTGTGTCCCCTTTCTAAAACTCTTAGGATAAAGTCATAGAGTTATTAATCGTTGCACCACTAGATGGAGGCAAATATTTAGCTGGAATGCATGCATGACGATATAGAAACATACTAAACAAATGAAACATAAGTCTTTATGCTTCTGGGGCGTTTTTCATGCAGTTTTTTTCCTTAATATTGTTTTGATTAAATGAATTACATTAACTTATTCTAAATAATAGTGCAATATTCATATTTAAGTAGTTTAATTTGGAAGAGAATTAACATACTTGAACAAACATATATTTTATAGAAAATGTTCCCAACTCATATAGATTAACGCTTATAGGGCTTTCTATGTGTGAATCACATTATACTGTAGTAACTGTAAATGTTCTGAATCATAACACTGCAGCAGTAACTCTTTTGTTTCTCTGTCTCATGGTGATCATGGTTTGGAAACTTAAGCATCATGTGGTTTCACATCTGAGAGGTGTAAGATTACTATTTTAGAAAATTGTTTTTTTATTTTTCACAAACAAAAGCGTGCAACATGCGTACACACAACAAAAGGTACATGGACAAAATACATGCATACAATCAAAGGTGATAAATATGTGCAAGAGTTAATTGTGCACAGACATCATTCAGTAACACACTGTTTAAGCCAAAACTGACTTAAACTGTATTGACTTAAACTGTATTTCAAAGTATATTTACCCAAACAATCGATCGTACATGTAAAAATAAAGCTTCCTTCTTCTAAATGTATGAAGAACCACATAAAAATGAAACCTTTACCTTCAATAACAGCATGCATTTAATATACTTTAGCTGTGGAAAGAGTTGCTCTGTGTATAGCTCAGTAAAGTGAGCAGAAATAGCTTTACATCCTGTGGAAAATTTAAAGCCAGTAGCGGTAAGAGAGTTGTTTACTGACAAGCCCACTAAACATGACAGAGATGGTGAGAATGGTGTGAAAGAGCAATAATAATTTAAGACAACTGTGATGGAGTTGACCACACTTGACCAGTACCAGAGAACACACACACACAGAAAGTGGAGTCAAAATTGCTCACACACACTCATGCACACATGCAAAGATACCCATGCACACAAAAACACACACATTCACTAAAACATGACAATACACTGCTTCACTATCACACACATTTATATATGTGTACATGCTTGTAAACTCTGTGCATTACAAATGTACATTTGATGGACCCCAAGAGGTTACGTTTTTTACAAAAACAAAGACTTACTTGTATTAATACATGTTAAAACATTACACTAATTAAATCTCAAATTAATTACACATAAACATTATATTTCAGATATAATGTTGATTTTCACGCTGCAATTTTTCTGTTGTTCTGCAGGTTTTAATTTTACCGACTGAATCGTAAAGCTGAATATGTCACCTCATCTGGGTCCTAAAGAAAACAGGTTTTAAAACAGACCTGCATTTTAATTTACTGTAATAATGTACTTGTTATACATTTTAAATGTACTTACTATAGTAAGTTATAATAATTATATGCAACTACAGATTACCCTAATAGTAAGTATATTACCCTACAGTAAGTAAATATGTTATTAAATACTGCTGAGTACTTATATACATAATTAGACTGTGACAAGCACTCCTTAAAATAAAGCGTAACCATATAACTGAAAAATAAAGGGTAATTTAACTTGTATGTTATATTACTCCTAAAAAACTGTAACATACTAACATAATTTTGTTATTGGAGCTGAACAAAAAAATAAAATACAAAACTCTAAAATTCTACATTTTATTTCTGTCAGTATATTTGTTATACTGACAAACAATACAAGATTTTTTCTTGTATTCTCACAAATTCTATCAAAGTCAAAGTGACTGGTATTTGTCAGACATATCAGTGAATACTGAAGACTTTGTAGATAATAATTTCAGTGGTTACTGATTGTAATTTTCTCATTAAGATGCTGTTAAAAAAATATATTACCTGAACAACCGATGAATCTCTAACACCACCAGCTTGTTCTGAACGTCCTAAAGTATAGCAGAAACAACAAAAGAAAGAACAAAAATAATCCTTTACAATGATTGAAAGTGATTAATGCATATATATATATATACACATATATATTCATTTGTTTATCATTTGTTTTATATATAACAAATATATAAAACAATTCTATATAAAAAAATATATAAATGATAAATAAATGAATCTCATATCTCATTATAACAATGATTGTAAGACTGAATAAACTCACTCAGACTCTGTTCACTGATTTCTCTCTTACATATGAAACATATTAAGATGAAGATTAAAACTCCACAGATCCCCAAAGCAACTGCCAAACCCATCACTGCTGGATCCTGCTGTTCTTCTGTAATATCAAAACACACTGAACACTGAACACATGCTGAAAGTTAAGTATGAATTGACATTGATTGTAAATACATTTTATGTACAATTTGTTATGATAAAAGCACTTTCATCTATAATGTTCATAAATATAAGAGTCACTTGAAAAAATATCGCTTGTTCACCTGTGTTTAATTGTTTTGTGTCATATACATAGTTATTTTGTTCACACTCTGGAGACAGACGACCAGCTGTCGTTGAGATTGTGGATGCTGTGGTATGGAAATCCTTTTGACCTACAATTACTTAAAGTGTCACTTAAAAAAGTTTATATAAATAAAAATATTATATATATATATATATATATATATATTAATTTATAACACACTGACTTATTATTACTATTATGTCACAATAGAGAGAAATACAAACTTTTTAAAGGTTGTACCTTTAACTATTAGATGTGTTCCTCTTCCAAATGTATCGTTTGAAAAGCAGTGATAGACTGCTTCATCTGACTGAATAATCCCTGAAATGATCAGACTGAGATCTCTCCCCTGAAATCGATCATTTTTAAAATCATTGAAAAATTTGATTCCTCCCATGTTGTTAAAAAATGACATGGCTAAAAGCTGGTATCCAGGAATTTGCTTAATCCAAATAATTACATTTCCAGTCACAGAACAGTTCAGTGTGACATTGTCACCAAGTGCTGCTTCTATGACTTCATTTGGCTGATAATCACGAGACTTTACACAACCTGAAAGAAATTATTATACACAGATTAAAACATGATATGTTCCATTCTGCTCCATGTGTAACATAAATAATTCATATAACATGTATATTATCTGTAAAAATATCAGATCAAAATAAAATAATCATAGCATTAATTTATAATTACGACTTCAAAGACAAAAAAGTGATGACAAAAAAAATAAACATGACTTACTCGTAATACTGAGAACTGTAATAAATACCCATGGAATCATATTAGCATCACATCTAACTGCCATCTGTAAACTTATCAGACTGGAATGATTTTGTCTCTATAGTGAAACTTCTTATATAGCTACTTCCTTGATTAACCTCGCTGTTAACCAAACTGAATGTCATTGGTTAAGACATTGTAAAGTGTCCTCTGTCCTTTGTGAGGAGTGAACA
>JBAJNP010000638.1:0-84736 GCA_036877545.1 Yasuhikotakia modesta | reverse complement strand
TGTTTATGTTTTTAACACCTTTTTACAATTCTAACATGAAAACCTCACAGTTTTTATATAGCATATTTTAACTAGAGGATGATTTGGAGGGCGGTGATTTAAAACATGAGTATTGAATAGTCTTTCAAGCACCAGTTTGGCGTCTGATATGAATGTGTTTAAATAACCCATTTTTTGCTGAGTTTGACTTCTATAGAATTCTATAGTGGAGGTTAATTATCTCTGCCCTGAATTGGATCTGATTTAAAGAGCCCTCACTGGTGTTGATTTATGTACGATCGCTTCAGATCGACATCTCTGTTGATTCAACATTGAAGTCGGTGTTTCTGTTTTATACAGGTCTGATTTTAAATCTCCAGCGTCTATGGCCTTCAACTGCAGGTGTGGGTGGGGTCATGTGCAAAACTGTACAAGCTCAAGACATCCGTCTACAGCAAAAAATACCACCTGTCAGTTACTGAGATAAAAGCAAGTTTGTAAAGACAGTTGCAGTTGAAATTACCTATAAAACAGCTTTTAAGCAAACAGGCAAACCAGGCCGAACAAAGACCACAGATTTTCAAAATATAAACACTGCGTATAAACACAATGCACTATGCATGGTAAACACGTTCCTTAAATTGTGCTTGCATCAGCAGAACAGTGCTGTAGAAAGTGCCTTACATATAACCCTGGCTATCCTTCGGTAAGCTTGAGTAAACAACATGCCTCTGAGCATCTCTGAAGATGATCACCTCAAGCCCAGTGGACCAATAACATTTTTCATACATTTCCTCTCACCTTTAGACTCTGCTCTGGGCTGTAGAAACAGACTGAAGTGATTTAACACAAAGGATAAAGAAATGAATAACTGCTTCAGCCAAAGAGCAAAGCTATAATCCTCAATAGCCAAGTGTAAACCAGATGTTTGCTCTGCGTTCAGATTAATGGCTGTCCTGCTGTATGTCCTACTGCAGGTACATCTTCTGTTACCTCAGAATCTGATGCATTTATCTCTTCTTTGTTTCTTTCATGCGCCACGCAGGTTTACATGTTCATTTCTACGCAAAGTTGTGCTAAGCGCTAATTTTATGCTATGAGACGAGGGACCAAAAATGTCATTTTTGCTTTCAAACACCATTAAACTCTTCGTCCACTACACAGATAAAGGACAGCCGGGCACTTAAAAATACGCTGCTGGTCGTAAAAGTGGGAGTGGATTTCATTATTCTGCTGGGGTTCATTAACCTCTCAACCATGTGACCTCCCCAGCACATTTGATTAACTTCACTGCCTAACTCACCTGCACTACTGCTGTCACTATATGTTACACCTGCAGAGGAGACAACATCTGGAGATCTTATGAGTGTGAATAGTTATATTTGCTGTGTTGCTCTAAAGTTTGCAAACATTAGACTCAAGAAACCCTCTTTGTCTTCTTTAATTTCCTGACTCCTCTGTTAACGATTATCCCGGATAATTGTTCTTTATTTTGTGACAGTCTGTCAGCGATACAGTTCTATAGCTCAAGACACATGGGATGAATTGATTTCATTTACTGTTGGAGAGCGCTTTCCCCAAAGATTCACTTTTGGGCATGTAATTCATTTTAATTGGAAAATGACGAGACGTACAGATATAGTGGCGCGTGGGGGCGGGGCCACTGGCCTGTGTGGCCTTTTTAGTCGTGTGTGACATACACTAACTTTAATTGTTCCCATGCTGCTGACTAAATGTCTTTACACCATTTAGTCAGATTCAGACAGTTGTACCACTATTTCATTCATTTTTACCTGCTCTCAAATAGCAAAATTTCCACTTTAAATGAACCAGGAATGATTGCTAGAGAGTTTTAAGCACAATAAATTAAAAACAGAAATATGGCTCTTGGATAAAGTTTAACTGCTTTGTTCTTGTTTCAACACTGTCAGATTTCAGGCTTTCTTTCTGAATGCATATTTTACTTGCTTGAGTTTGACAAGGTCAACAAAGTTTGAGATCAACATGTCTTGTAGTCTCACAAAGTAATTGTGTTTATATATCTTATATTAAATCTGTAAATATATATCAGTTCCATCACACATAGTAAATTGTTTGTGATTTTTGGAAAATTTCCCTATTCCTAATTTTAAGTAGATCCTAATTAGCTTGCAACACCGTAAATAATGTCTACTGCATTTAGTAGTGCATTAATAATATAAGATATGCAAATATTTCTTTTGTTAACAGCAAAGGTGTCAAAATGGAAAATATGTAAATGTGGTGATAATTAAAGTATATTTATTTATTCATTAAAGCTAATGCTAGATTTGTGTGTATGTATATACACATACAACATATACATAAATACAATACATTTAGTTGGTACATTTTTTAACTGATAGTTAACTAGTTAAAAATAAAAAAGTTGATTACACCCAAACTAAACAAACATAATTGGAATAGGCCATAATTGACCTATTTTTAACCCTGTATTTGCAGTCAGAAAAGTCACTAATATAGAGTTTCAGCTGCTTAAAATAATTCCTGTTTTCTTCTCCCTACAGTTAAGCGCATGTATTAAAACACGTCTATACCAGAATGTGACACATCAGAAGGGGAAAATGCAGGCCAGAAAGACTGTTTTTATTAGAGTAAATTGAAAGCGTGCGGCCCTCAGAGGATGCTGGGAAAACATAATAACACTGACAATCAACTGACTGAATGCCTTTCTCGTTCCCTTTTCATCGGCTGGGATTTGGGGGATGCCTGTGTCTGTGTCTGTTTGAACCCGACACAGAGCAAGAGTTAGCTTGACTTAAGTGGAGCAGAGATAAAGACCAGACGTCCGTGGTGAGACCCAGTTACCCATAATCCCTCAGACTGCCCTGTGACATTGATAGATTAAAAGAAAAAATAGAATCAAGTCTCGTAGGTTACGTTGTCTGCTCTGAGCTTCTTGTGGCTGTAAATAAATACATCACAAAACCGTCTGATGGCTGAAAAAATGACTTCCATGACGATACGGCTCTGACAGATGAAGAGGGTGAAGCAAGATTGCTTTTCTCTCTCAGACCTTGTGGCTTTAACAAAGCAAACAACAGTTTTTTTCCTTTCTCAGTGCTTGTTTATCCCTGTGAGAAAACATTTTTACTGAGTTATCGTAAAGCTAGTTATAGTAAAGACACAACTAGGGCACCAGCTCTGAATAAATGCCTCATTAAAAACAAAGTAATAAATGTCTACAGCTACATTTATATTCACATGTAAAGCATAAAATTAGATCTGGTCACATAGAGTGTTAAATAAATAAGAACAACAGGGATGAATGAAGTTACTTGCAAATATGTATGTTGGTGTTTCTTGAACTACTGACCTTTCTGTGTCCCCGGGTTGTTTTTAATAAAAAATTCATTTTAGAAAAAGAAACAGATAAAATTTCTTTTGTTATATGGTCACATTAAAAAAAGTGTCAATAAGACCTAGTGACCACATAAACCAAACGCTTTACCAAACCATGTCTGCAAACCAAACTATTAAAGATTATATACCATGTCTGCAAAGATCTCATTGAATATGTATTAAATGTACAATGTGCCTGTAGCTCAGTTGGTGAAGCTTTGCGTTAATGGTGCAAAGATTCAATTTCCAGGGAGACCAACTGACGAAATGTATAGCTGGAATTTACTGTAAGTTGCTCCGGATAAAAGCGTCGGCCAGATGCATAAATCTACATGCATTAAATAGATTGTATAAGAGAAGGTTTGTAGCCAGACACTGTAAAATGTATGTACTGTGTTTAGTGTTTTATATAAGCCTCAGTGATGATGACAAAAGCTGCTTTGCTACCATTACAGATGGAGAATCGTCACCCTCATAACCTTCTCAAATAAAAACCATCACAGACACTCCACAGGCGTTCCAATGTTCTTATTAACAAGATAAATACTGACTTTTGGGCTTTGTTGCTCATCTCAGAGAAATGTGACTCATAAGTTTTCACCTTTCTTGCAAAAGCAAAAAAAAACCAAATGCATAAAGTAAGAAAACAAAATAATTCACTTTGTAGATCGTTCTGGATAAAAGCAGATGAAACACGGATGATTGATATGATCTGCAAATATGCAATAATGAACTGAGTTGATGGACAGATTCAATAGTTCAGATTCAATGTAGATTGATTGACAAACTCTGCATGTTTCACTAATGAAGTTCCTGGGCTTGATGTCTGACATTTCAACCCATTTTGTCAGTCTGTGGTCTTTGAGTTAATAAACCAACTATTGCTATTGCTAAATAACTTACTGTTTTATCTAACTGACCTGTCTGATGAAATGAATTTCATCTTTTCTGGAGTTTATAACTGGCATGTGGGAATGATAATTGTGACCCGGCGTCATGTTGCTTTAGTTCTTGTCTATAATTCAAAATATCTGTTGCTTCTTCTGTGTTGTTTTCCTCTCAGACAGTTTGAGTTTGTCCTTTTCCTGTTACCATGGGAACGTGTGCGGGACGATTTTTGTATACAGTTTTAAACATGCATACATATATGCAAAAACTTGTTTGTTCGCATCAAATCATGCCAGAGGGAATATACTGTATCCTTAGACCCTCCAAAAGATAAACAGGCTATAATGTAATTAACTGGTCTCTTAAATTGCTCTCAATGGAGCGCACAAGTCATGGTTTGAGTCATCCGTGTGTTCCTAATCGGAATATTTTCTGGAAAGCAGGAAGCTACAGTATGCAATGGCTGTTGTGCAGTATGCAATCGAACCCGGCACTCAGAGAGGTGGCCTTTATCACTTCTGACATGTGTTCTGTGTCGGCACAAGGACTTCAGTGGTTTGGTATGGAGAATTATAATGAGGCACTCGCTCGGCTAAAGAACAGCTTGCCTCCCCTTGAGCGGCAACACTGCTGGCATCGAACTGCTGTAAATGTGGCTATAACAACTAAGAGAAACTGCCATATCAATATTGTTTTGACAGATAACGTCCTTCAATGAATGACTAAGAGCATCTGACATCTCCGTATCCTTCAGCAGTTAATTACCTTATTCTTTCACATCCTTGATTCTGCGTTTTAAACTTGCATATGTTCCATTTCCACCCACGTTTTTGGAACGTCCTCTTCGTTTGGATAGCAGAACCCGGCAGTAATTGTCCTCTTGACATTGCATGATGAGTAATATCGATAATGTCAAGAAGAAGGAACAAGCAAAAAAGATCTGCAGTCAATTGAGTTCTATTCGCTCTGTACAAAATAAATGTCAATTATTCCCCTGGTCAGGTCTTATGCAACTTTTCACAAGTTGTTTTATAGAAAGATGCCCCCAAAGGAGCTAATTCTCCAGCCCAGCTGGGGTTCTTTAAGCTTCTGAGGAGAAATTTTCCCATGTCATTTATTCAAAGTTTAACACTACAGGAATACCACAGCATGAGCCATAACACCGGTACAAGGGCAATTCCCATCAGACACCTTTACAGGAGCACATATAGCCAATAGAAATAGCTGTTTGTTGTAGAAACTTTCTAAAAAAAAGGCAGCTCTCTATTAGCGCTAATGTTGTTAGCATGTTCTTTCAACACTGTTGAAATTAAGGTCTTAACAAAACACTTTTTAATAGTGTAATTTTAGTATTTACTTGTATTTTTGCTGTTTAAATTATTTTTCTAGACTAGCAAGTTTTTTGATGTAGCCGTCTAATCTCCCTCACTATAAGTCTTTAAAAAAAATGAAGGACAAGACTTCAAGAAGGTTATTTGTAGCGTGTTTGCTTAAATCCTAAGAGAACCATTTCAATACATTTTATCATGACTTTGCTCTTAATTTGTGGATCTTGACGGTTGTCAAAAAAAGTGACACACAAATCTCATGCTCAGTTTTATAATGCACAAAATAAAAGAGAGAAATCGTCTCAAGAGCTAAAGTCCATGAGCAAACTGGAGAGAAGAGACATTAGAAAATACCAAAATCTCTCTGTTTGGATGTCCCTGAGAATTCACTTTCATTCCTTGCAGGAATAGAGGTGTGGCGTTTTCACAAGAGACAAAAGCCAAGCAAACGCAGCCTCAGGGCTTGCCACATTGATAAGGCGAGGTCAATGCAAGCTCATAATCGACTTCAACAGCTTATGGCACTCAGCCCCTGGGAAACTCCACACATCAACAAAAGCAGCTCGGTGGAGGAAGCAATAATCTGCTGATATCTGGACTGTGGCATGGGACTACCATTGCCCGCGGCGTTCCAAATGGTTTCCAAACAAATCCTTTTTAGAAAAAAGAGAAGAGCGTTTTAAGTGATTTATCAATACTCTGTGAAGCCTTTGTCCTAATTTAGTTTAAACCCTCTGGGTCTTGGAGCACAAATGCATTTCCAAACATTAAAGCTAACTTTAGCCCTATTGCTTCTATAAACTCATATTTTTCTCATGTTGCAGTTAAAATGTCAGTCGTTATGGATTCTTTAATTTGCAGTGGTGCGATAGAGCTGTGCACACTGCTTCATATTTAACAAACTCCGGTTTCCAAGCAAATTAGATGTACACAAATGACAGAAAGAATGTAGCCTAAATGACAGTCAATTAGTCAGCATTGGTAACAAGCGCTGCGTCCAATCAGCTTTGGATATCATCACCAATTTACTTACATTCAACGCTGATGTGTCATCATATTAATTGGCGACACACATTTTTAGTCATTATCATTACAAAACTATAATTAAAACAAATGCAACACATGCACTTTAGAAGAGAAATTTAATATTAAGTCTTGGTTTTTTAACATTTAGGGAAAATGAAGCTAAAAAAGACACTTTTAAAAACATTTGATAAGACTGTATTTAGATTCTTAAGTAAATAGATCTTATAGAATCATAAAAAGATTTGTTTTTAATGAGGTATTAAGTATATAGATATTCTGTACATAGTACATATTTACATAGATTATCCAGCAGATTATCCAGCAGAATGTGTTGCCTATAATAGCATCTGACAAACTGTAAGCAAAGGCTGTTGATACAAAGGACATCTGACTGTGATGGATCGTGAGCTCTGGAGTGTGTGACATGGGCAATATACATCATGCTGTCATGTGTTTTCATCCATACAGCTAGAACACAAGTGTACGATGATGAACTGCATAGGGAACGCAGCACATGCTCTTCACCATAAAGCCCCACTTTTCCCCTTTCTGCAAATCTCAAGAATAAATTTGCCCCTTGTGTTTTGACACAGAAAGTCTTTTGGCATTAGGATCAAACCTGGTTATGGCGCAACACCCTTGTAGCTGTGACACTGTTAAAATACAGCTGCTCCACAGTGGCTGTCATTGAAACAATAGTTCTAGCAACAGCATGAATTGTTGAAGGGCACACATGCACCCAAACAAAAGCTTTAAAAACCTCTTTCTGCCAGACACTGCGTCTGTTTTCTACGCTTCTGGGCTTTTGGCATTAATAGTACATTACAGCTCGACTAGCTGAAGAAAAATGACTCAGACACCGGACTGTCAGAATGGGCAGATGACTGTTTAATTAACGGATGAATGGAGCGATGGAAATGCGCCGCTTATGTGAAGCTGTATTGAGAGTTGCCCTGAGTTGCTTTGTTGCCGCACACAAGATAGAATCCTTAATTATGAACAGCTGGTGAAAACCTCACTGAATCTCATTATGAGGTTCTTCTAACGTCTTCAGACACGCTGCAGAGAAATATACCTCAGGAAACAGCAAAGATTTTCACAAGCAGCTTTCTTAAACGTGTGAAAATATTCCATTCGGAGACTTTACCAGCGGTTGGGAAGATAAGATGTAACTTTAAAGTTAGTCAGAGTGTTGGAAGACTTCATGTTCTAAAAACATGTTTATCTCCTTTTCCTCAGAAAGTCTATCGTAGGAAAATGGTGTGGGATGAAAATTCCTGGAAATTCTTTCTGTGACAGAAAGGTGGTTCTGCTGTTATGTAAATGGGTGGAATGTCCTTGACTATGCCGAGTTTTAACAGCTTTTTCATGGATATTTTAAGCTGCTGTCAAATGTTGAGAGAGTGTTTACACTCATGTGCCATAGAACTGCTCAAAAAGTCGTCATAAAGCATATCTTAAATGAAACATTTGCCAGCAAAATAAGACTGGAAAGCCGTGTTACTGTGGATTTAAAAACAAATCACGTGCTTTGGGTTGTTTCCCCATGTTAGAAAAATGTTAGGTCTAATATAGAAGTAATGTGTGATACTAAATATGCTGTAGTTATTGCTATTGGCAACAACTTCCATCTCAGGAATGTTTTCAATAAGAAGTATTTTTGTATTTATTGTTACATCACATTGTGTTACATTAATTTAACCCACCTACCAAATTTCTAGTAATGAAATTCTACATATACATGTCTTGGAATTAAAAAACACTTAATTATTTTACTTGATAACATGACCATTTTTTGAAGATTTCGAGATTTTTAGGAAAATGTTTAGGTGATGTTTATTAATGCTGTATACTGATGTCTGTTTGTGAATTACACAAATAAACCTGCAATGAAATCTATAATAATAATAATGAAATAGCAGAAAAATGGTTAAAAAATACAGTATATGAATTGTCACACACTACCTCGAAATCTTTCTAAATAAATTTGCATGATCCTGGAATGTAAAGCTTTACTCGTAAGATGCTGCAGTCTGGAAAATTCAGTTCACGCTCCGTGCGTCGCAGTTCTAAATCTCTGACATATGTGCTAGAGAAGAGTACTCATGCACATTTAAATGCGATACTGTCAGAATGTGTGTTGACGAGAACTTGTTTGAGCTGTCAGCTCATCCTTATATCCTCATATCCAGCCTGGAATCCTGCAAGAACAAAACCTATGAATTCTGATGAACCGTTTCATCAAGTTCCCAATTTAAACTCTGTTGTGAGATAAGACTCGAGTTCATCAAATGACATTGACTGTTTAAACAAAGCTACCTGTCTCCAACCAGGAGGAACCACCGGTGTTTGAACTGCTGTGCTGCGTGGCTTTATCTCAGCGAGAGCTGCTTCTTGCTGTCTCTGCTCTGAAAGTTGAATTTTTAGATGAGTATTCTCAGAGCAGATTCAATTTCTTCCATTGTTTTTTTTAATTATTTGAAAGAAGAGACACTTTTGTCATTTGCAGCCTTACAGTCAGCGTGTTTTGGAATAAAAATTATATTTTGGTCACGGGTGACGCTGAATTCACTGAAAACAAGTAAAGGATGAGAATACATTTAAAGCAGGAACAAATTGTCAGCACAACAGTCATTTTTTATAATTGATAACATTTACAGTGGTAAATTAAGGTTGCATTAATGTTACATGTTCCACATTTCAGAAACCTTTCAGAAAATATTCTCAAAAGAACCATTTTTCATACTATTTTACAGTCATTAGAACATTTTTCCACTTGCAAAGAACCATTTGTAAAACAGAAAGATTCTGTGGATGTTAAGGGTTTTTTTATGGAACAATGGTTCTTTATACAGCCCAACAAAGCTCTTTAAGGATTTTTTATAGTGTTCTGCACACCATTTATCAGATGACAGAAATCAGCTGTGTATTTCCAGGAGGTAATACACCAGCCAAGCTACTGCCATTAAGATAAACAGGAATGGTAACAGTAGCTATTCAAATCCTCCTGTGAATGGTTCATACTGCCGTGGGTCACAGTGGGTCAAATTGCTAAATATTCACTAGTTCAATAATTCAATTGTAAATGTGTGTAATTTAATCTAGCACGTTCACAATAACATTCAGTCATATTTTCCCTTTGCAGTAATAATACTCACATAATGAAATTCCCAAACATTCCGGTTGACAGAGACTCTCAGCTCCACTGCAGCCTGGTCCATGTGTTAGCTTCCACTTGCCAGATGCCACACATCAGACACGCTTATTCACTGTCACAGAGCCGGTCCACAGACACGTTGTGCTGCTGTCCTCTCTCTCTGCTGCTGGGGACAGTCTGAACCTCTGTGACATCCGGCCCTCGTGTCAGCGGCAGGCCTAGCTGCCTAATGAAGGGACATGCTTTTGCTTGGCACCGCTCTGCACACCATTTATTAACGTCAGGGAAAGTCACAGCGGGGTCCGCTGCGCTCTTTAATGATGGCACACTTAAGCTTAGGCTTTTCAGACATTTGTACAAGAGCGCTACAGTCATATCAACTATAGGCTGCAACTTGTTCTGAAGAAGAGAATATATTTATAATTTACAGTGTAACGTTCACATTATATACCTAACATCATTATATTGTATGTTGTATTTCATTGTTACAATAAAAGTTTATTGTATTACGATTTCTGCATTTCTAGTTGATTCCCTGTATGTTTTTAAGTCACTATTACGTAGTACACAAGAGTTTAATGTTGACTGATGCGTGATGGTACTGTAGCTATTAGCATACACAATTAATCCAATCACAAGACCCGCCCCCTTGCACAGAAACAGGATTTCATCAGACATGCATTGGCCTGTTTTAAAACTTTATTAAAAATAGAATTTCAGCATTAGTTTACAATACATTACAGAATGCAGGAGAAAGATTGGTTATTGGTTAACAGCATGAGGCTGTTAACATTTCCCATTAGCATTGGAAAATGATTCAAATCTTTACAGGACTTCCGACACAGTGATATCTGTCTTAGGAAATGTTTGCTCATTCATACAGTTTAAAGAAACTTGAATTTAAAATTTTGTCTGAGCTGTGTTGAAAACCTCAAGGACACTTATACCTTGTTAAATTATAACTTAATACTTATTGAATAACTTAAAACTTAAGTATAATTGAATGTGTCAAAATGTTCACATCAAGGAAAAAAACTCACAGACATCAAGCGTAACTCAAAGCAACAGTGGCTGAACCTTCTCAAACATTTTATTCAAAATGACTGTCACAACTGAAGTGATTCCCTTTAGTGTTCATTTAGTTAATATTGTGCATATAAGGTAAAATCATTTTATACTCGCTTAAGTGAATTGAACCATATTGAGTTTTAATCACTGCATGCATACCAGAGGATTCCGTAGTTCTGCTTATTTAACAAACTGACCGATCTGGGTGAATATTTAAATGATGCAACATCATTTGCTTCCATCCAAAATGTGTCTGAAAAAGGCACATGGGAAGCAAAATGAAATTTGCCTTCTGCATAAATAACTAATCATAATCAGAGCTGACCTTTAAAGCCAATTAGCTTTTAGTATCACTTTAGCGTGTCATCAAGCCTGCCTGCAGCGAGAGAAAAGCTGGATGTTATCGCAACACTTGAGAAGAAACTTTAAATTATATAATATACATGAAGACTTTGAGCAACCTCAAAATAACACTCCAGAGTACGGGTTCCTTAAAGGTTCCGCCACAGGGAAACCATTTTTGAGTTCCCAAAAGAACCGTTCAGGCAATTTTTTTTACTCCAGTTTATTTCAAAGGTTCTGTTTAGAAGTTGAAGGTTTACAGAATCATGACGATAAAATGGTTCTTCTATGGTATTGCAAGGAACCTTTAAAATGCAAAACTAAACGAATGGCAGTGGTTGTAAATCTGCTTGGATTTAATTCACCACATGAAGGTTTTCATATTTCATATAATTTATTATCTGCTGTCATTGATGAGACATGCCATAGATGACATGTCATCTCTTCAACAGCCATTAAATCCAATTATGTCCTTTCTTGTCTTAGTAGGATAAAAAGATTAAGTAAAAAGAGGATCTACGATCAAGCCTAGGATTAAACAGGAGAATGGATTTAGCAGTTATTGAAACCGAAAAACAACGCCTGGGTCAACAAAGCATTACGCTGCATCACAATATAAAGTAAACCACATGTAATCCACATTATATTCGGGGGTCTGTGAGGAATTAAGAATGGATTGTTAGATGTTATAAGAAAAACATAATGAAGAATAAGGCGCCTTGTATATTGTTCTGTGATGGTCTGAATGAGCCTAAGTTGAGCTTCTAAACCACGGTCCAGTTTTCTTCTGCTGAAAAACAACAAAACATTATTTTTAAGCATTGCTCCCAATATTATTTCCCATAAAACTGTCAATTAATAAAAAAAACTTAAGTGACTTTGTTGCTTGACAAAGTACAGAGTTCTTTAATGTAATGTTGAACTATTTAGTTTCAAGTGCATATTTTTTGCTTTGTTTTGTCTTTAATAGCAACAGACTTTAGTTAGATCAACATAAATCAGACATACATGTTGATATGTTACTTATTTATAATAAGTAATGCTATTTTTATGTTATTTTTTTAGGATATGTTATTTTTGGTCACAGGCAGGTGGTATAAACTAGTCAGTCTGATTAATTCTACATAAAGTTATTTGTAAGTGTGTTTGAGTGTTTAAATGCTATTGTAAAGTTCAAAAGCATGGCTCATTATAACAGAATAACACCATGTTTTAGAGTGACTCACAGAAAGATGGATACATCTTGGAAAAATGTTCAGCCAAGAAGCGCTTAAGGGTCCATGAAGGTGGTTGTAACACTGTGGAGAGAGACAGGCAAGAAATTAAGGGCCTAAGAACATCAGTGATTAATTCTGGAACATATTTTTATGATTTCCATCAACGTCTTCTGATGTACAAACAAGATTATGAAACACTAGTGAGACAGCTGAAACACATCTCAAACAATGTTGGCAGTGACCCCGCAAAACGGTTACAAGCGTATCTCAGTTGGACATTGTTGTTTACAGCCCGGCAATTATCTTCGGTTTCCAGAACAAATCCCTGCACCAACTTTGCCAAGCGCATTATGTTACCGTAATGGCAGAGAATAAGCGAGTTTAAGTGCGTTTCTGCAGGCAGATGGTGTCGTTGTATCACTGTCAAAGCTCTGTATTTTTTGTCAAATTGTATTAATTGACTCTTCAATCAAAACACAATCTTCACTGCTGTTGGTGCAGGAAAAACACAGCTTTACTAAATGAGATTTAAGCTTTGAACAACATCATTTGTTCAATGTCAAACTTTTTTTAGTTCTGAGTGCATTGATTTCCAACCAGCTGTACCGTACGTGTACCCCAGAGGCTGCTGGGAAAGTTTTCAAAATTGCATTGTGTATTAAATCAATTTAATTCATTTAAAAACTAATCATGGTTTCATAATTAATCATTATTTAAAAAAATAATGATCGCAGAGTCTGATTGATAATTGGTGTAAATTATTGGGTTCTTAAATTATATGGATATGACTGTTGGGGGATGTAAGCTATTCTGAAATATGTGACACAAGTAATAACACCTAAATTTATTAACACATAAATTTACTTAACGCAAAATATTATTAAATCAATCAGACTAAATTAGGCAACACCAACAGAATTTTTTACATGTCTAGGAGAGTTTATAATCTAATCTATCGCCATGCAAAAATACAACTTTAAGTTTGCCATGACAACTGTGATATCTAATTCATTGTTAGGGGTTGCGGCAAGTAGAAACAGACCCCCAGGCTAACAGTTTAACATGAACACTTCATACAGCGCACAAACAAAATGAGTGAGAAACACTTTGTGCTTTAATGGCTCATAACTACAAACTGCATGTCTGACTGTTTGAGCAACAGACAACATAACGTAAATGTGTTGTAAAGTCATTCATACGGGAATGTCATGCATTTCAAGCCTTAAATAAATCAGTAATTGTAGCGTCTTTAAACGTCCTTGAATTATGCAGAACAATTAACAGCCTAAAACAGCTGTAATTTACCAAGAATTAAAGACATGAAGATATGGGTAGTTGATGAACTGATTACGAGAAAGCAGGTGAAAACAACAAGGCTCACTGCTCTCTAATTTTACAAACAGCCGCTAAGGATTCTGGGAATGTGGCCCCTGGCTCTCACAGTCACACGCTCAGCATGAGAATGTGTCTGCCAAAAACAGTTGAGGACCAAAAATAAACAGTAGAAATGTATAGATGCTACACAAACATGGCCGCAATTCTATTTTCCAGGTGTTGTGCTCGTGTATGCTATAGAAAAAACAGATATTACAGATACTACAGATATATGATTCATATATTATAAGTGCACAAGCATATATATAATATAACAGCACAGTCACAAATGCATGTCTGACTGATGTATGGATGAACCATTTATTAAATTAAGACTGAGGATTCTACATAATAAGATGTGTGGCACTGCTGCTAATAGAGATTAATTACCCAGATAAATTAAAAAAGGATAATTATATATAGTAATTATAATCTGGTATGCCCAGCTGAGCAGATTCCAATACAGCCTATTGATACTGCAATACTGTCTATTTTTTAAAAACTGGGTTAGGCAAATGAATGCAACAGCCCTTTAGCAAACTTTAGTATTTTTTGCCTCAAACCATAAGTGATTTTTTCCTGCATATTTCCAGCTCCTGCAGTTGCGTGACTTTTGTAATTTGAAGGTGAAGTGAAGCAGTTACGCTATTTCCGTACAGAACTACTCACCTGTGGTACAGCGTCCTGCACAGACTGTTTATAAGCACTTCAGCAGCAAAATGAGTCGAAGGTTCTGCGTCTCTCGACTGGTTTTATCAGTATGCAGCACATACAGACTGGAAAGCACCTGCAACGGCAGGAAGAGACACATCTCAGGTTAAACAAATGGAGCGTTTAGGGGAAGCTGGAAAGGGAAATTCAACTCTCAGCAACATGAAAGACGGAGACTAGCGCTGGATATCTGAGAGGACTCGGTTGTGCAAGCGGCTAATGCAGGGGGTCTTACCCTCTTTAGCGAAAGAGTTTCTGACTAAATATTACTAAACTTTCAAAGACCATATTTACTAAACTTCAGCCTGAAGATGGTTGTAATAACAGAAACATAATCTGTGTAGACTTGAGAGTAAAAACAAATAGCACGAGAGTCCCAGAGGCCTCTTTGCCTCAAACCTCATCAGGCTGTTGTTTTGCCGCTTCAATTAAAGGCTTTTAAAACCTTCTTATGATTCACAAGCTGCTCAAAACAGCTCCGAATTTTATTTCTCTCTCCCACACACCGACTGTCCAATCGCTTAATGCAGGTAATGATTACATCTCAAATGACATTCTGAGGCTTAAACAGAAACTACAAGCCTCATTTAAAAGACTGTAGTGGCTTTATTTTCAAATCTCGACATTGTCTACACTGATCATTGATTATGGAACAGTAATGGAGGCGGGATTATCTGGTCTCTTTCCATTATCTTCATCATTCCAGTGAAGGTTCACACCGAGAGACTCACACATTCACACTTTTCATGTCTGTTTAATTCCCTCACAACGGCTTTGACTGAAACACTTCCGAGTGGAATATGGAAAATTTCTGAGGATGAAAGGCGCATCATTCTCACATTTTACAAATCCGAACTCCACACAGTTTGTCAGACAATCTTTCTATACTGTTAGGAGCTTTATGTCTGTTGTAAATCCCAGAAAAATTCCATTATTATGAAATCAGTAGTTTCAACAGAACTGAATATAATGTAAATATAACATTCAGTTGTTTTGCTCAATGTTCTCATTCTGATCAATTTATATATATATATACCTGGATAGTTAAAACATGTCCTAATATAGCCAAATGCTATTGCATTTTATTGTAGCAAAAACTAAGATGTAGTTTTTTATATAATGTTTACAAAAACAGCTGTTTGAAGCACAAGGTTTTCCACACAAACAGTTATAAATATCTTGCTTTATAATGATGGCCACACTGTTATAGTAAACAACAGTCATTCTCAACAGAGATGGAAAATCCTCAGTGTTTCTATTTTAACTTGTGAATTACAGCCTTCTGATGAAAACACCCCATATTAATCTGTTATTGTCATCACAAATGCATTCTCTCACCAACAGAAATAAAATAATGATCGCAAAGAGACAAATGCATCGTGAATCACTAGTAAAGACTATAGCATCAAAAATGCTGTTACTTCTTACTAATGAGACACACCTCATTAATTCACAGCACATTTGACAAATGAGATTCTATACATGTAGGCTTCAATGTCCACTGGTGACAGTTTCATGCCTAAAGCGCTGCTGTGAAACGGAGTCACCACCTGTGTGACACTAGTTTAAAACATTGACCATTTCATTTAGCAAGCCTGAAGCCATTTAGAGTCTTACAGTGCCTTCTAGAATACCACAAATATTTTAAAGGAATTAATGTTTATAACCTTTTGGTTATTTATTTAAGACTGAAAATGCATTTTTAAAAGGTTCTTCACAGTGCTGCCATAGGAAAAACTAACAGAAAACATTCAAGTTTGTCAATGGACCTAGATGTTATTTTATGTAGAACATTTTACTATCAAACCCACAGCAAGGTTAATGTACAAATACATCTACTATAGATTCTGTTGTATTACATTCTCAGTCTCAAACAAGCCATCTGATAAACATCAGTGAAAAACAAACATCTGTTTCAGCTCCTGTCTTGTCCTTAATTATACAACATTATAAAACACCGCTGACCTCCACAAAAGACTTTCATCCATCAATCGGACCAAATAAATGTGACATTGGTCAAAAGAATCCAGGGTAATTCATGAACAGAATGATTAATGCATGAACACAGACAATGCTCAGGCTATCTTTAGAAAATATCTACGCTGATACTGTTGCATAAATTGATCACGTTTGGTTTCTGGTACATAATGGTGGAACCACAGTGAAGGAGAGAGAAATAAAACAAAGCCAAACAAAGAATATTCATTTGGGTTTCTTTCTATTGTTATTGATGGCCCACAGAAACAAGTGCCTGTGTGGAGCAACATTAATACAAAGTGTTAATTACCCAAATGTTACCCAAGCATTGTTACTCAAGGCCACATTTTACTTGAGAAGAATTGTTTTGTAATACTTTAAGTGGGATGTGTGTAATTAATCTGTGTGCTCAGTCTCATAAGTCTGCATCATAATGAGTGGGTTCTGTCTTTAAGATAACCCAATGGGATGTTATTTGGTTAAATGGTTTATTAATTGTAGTGCCACAACTGAACATTAGCAGGTGCCTCTAACTCTGATCTTAAATGCTTTGTTTTTTTGTACGATTGTACTTGAATTACTGTTGATCTTTTTTTTTACTTCTTTAATCTGCATCTAACAGCATTTTGAGGTCTGAGAACTTTGTGTCCTGTTTTGTGGCATGAAAATTCACTGGACCATTGATGTGTGGGTGAACTTCATAATAATAAAAATTCATCAATCAATGTTGGGAGTACGACAGCATATCGGCCGCAACACTTTTGGCACATTTAGTGGGGGGCATTATAAGTGGTTAACAGTAAGGTTTTGTGCTGAAATACTTTGTGACACAACTCTGTGAATTTTCCCTGTTGATGTGTTATGATTACAGACTTAAAGATTTTGTAAAGCTTACCAAGTCTGTTTTAATCCTCTGCATCTCAGCTTAGAGAGAGACTGGCACCTGTTGGAAGGATAAACATAACTTCAGAAACAGATTTTGAGGCACTATCAGTAACATACACCAAATAAATAAGAGACAATGAGTAACACATTTTTACAATTGCATGCACGGTTATCAAATGGATTAAAACAATGTCTGACATAGTATGTTACTATCAAAAAAGTAAACCAATTTGTGGGGCTGGACAAAAGCTGTCAGAGAAGATTATGATTTGAGAGCAACCATCTTTTTCATCGTTTCTGGTTAAAAAGCTTAATTTAGCTGGTCAGGTATTAAATATCAGTTTTAGCTTCTTTTTAAAGATGGGTTGTTAATTTTTTCTGTGTTAGTAAGTCATTTTTGTTGTCACTAGTTAACTTTATTAGCGGATTTAGAGGGCTGAGGCATTTAGTTGGGGTTAGTGAGGGCAGGTTTACTTTTTGAAGTATATATAACTTAATTTATGACTGGCATTCGCAACATTAGAGTTAGTATTAGGGTTACCTGATTAAGGTTAAGTCATCCTTTCGATGTCTTAAAACGCGTCACCATTCAGTTCTAATAGTCACAAAAAAAAGTTCAGGTCTGTTTGGGCCCTTCAGTAGTGCTGATAGTTAAAAGCATTCGTATTACAACACAAATACAGCCTTGATGTTCATTAACATATATTACAAGAATTACTGCAGATAACAAAGATACAGCAATTTAACTGGATGCCATTCACTCCTACGAGTGAATTTAAGCCCCAATGGGCAACACCAAAGGCTGTAAGCACTTAGAATATCTTATTGTAATGTGGGGACAATCTTACCTCCTCAATCTCTCCTCAATTCACAGTGACGCTAGTGCAGACAAGTCGCTCGGAATTTTTGTTTAATAAGCTGAAGCTTAAAGAGTGTGTTAAAAAAGATTCAATTTATTGATCTAAACAGTTGATCTCCATTAACATGTTAAACATTTAATGACTAACCAAGAGTCAATGAACAATTTAGAGCTAATGTTAAAAATTATTTAACAAAGTTTAATTGTATTAATGTAGCTTATCTGTTATTACACAAAATGACAACGTTTCTACGGTTCCTTTTTGTTGCTTTCCTTTGTTAAATATATATAAAAACATTTTCTCAGCTCAAACAGGCATTTAGTACTAGAGACAAGTACGTACCTATCTAATTTTACAAAAATGATCTCATCTTTATTAACAAATTATAGCAACACAAGTTTAACAATTATAATCACCTATTTAGAGAAGCTTGCACAAGGCGCTTTACATCCTTTTTATTACATTTTTATGTACAAATACAAGCTACACACAAAGCAAAGAACTTGTATGCAGCCACTTACATAAACAATTGCTTTCAAACCCAATACTGATATCAAAATTAAATATACAAACTCAGTATTTGCCATCATCAAATCAAGGAGTATTAAGAAATATGTTATATGTACAACGTGAGTTTCTTCACTGTAGCAAAGACATTTTTGCTTTAACATAAGTGTGAACTGTATATTCCATGTAGAATTCCATGCTTTCTTTACATTGGGGGACAAACAATGGAAAACTAAAGGATTTCATGACAAAAAGAATAAAAAAAACTGCCAAGACCTACAATTGTAACCAGTGTTTGTAAAATTCTTACAAAGAAGTCCACAATTTCAGTTAAAAAGAGGGACCGTGTACGGTTTATTCCTTGGTTTGGGGCGATTTTAAAAACATGTCAATTATCAAGAAAAACCTTGTTTGGATTGTTTAGTAAATTAGGTTGCCATTGTATTGAGGTGACATGCCCTGGAGCACCTTTAATATCTACCATAAGGGTGGTCTCTGTAGCCCCCTCGAGTGAGTCTGGATGCTGGAGCTTTGAGGCTGGGCCGTGATGATATCCAGTCTTCTTCTGCTAAAATGAAGGCGATTAAACGGGAAGAAAAAAAATTTTCAATTAGCTTCAGTTAAAAAAAAATCTAGACAAGATGGAGGCAAGAGGTGATTTAAAACAAATGTGTTGATGTTCTGACAGTGTGCAGCTTTTTTAAATGGCTGAAAGACTGTGACAATTCATGTGGTGACGGATATCCTGAGGGCGTAATTTCATGTGACATTAGCTATTGTTTTCTTTAGGTTTAACCTTTGGGAAGTTAAAAACACAGAAGTGAAAGACTAGCACTGACCTATCGGCTTACAAACACCATTGGGTCCAAAAGTCTGAGACCACTAATGAAAATGTTTCTCTTCCCCAATTTGACAAATCTGACAAATTTGAAAAAATGACAAATTAATTTTATTTGCAGAAAATTCTGCATAAAGAGTAAAAACAAAAACACCTGACAACATTTCTTGCATTTCAGAATGTTTTAAATATTTGTAAATATTTGTATATTGTATAAATTTAAATATTTGCATATTTGTATTTCTGTTCTAATTTTCATGAAACAAAATTTTGAACCAAAACATTTTATTGAGTTCTCAGACTCTCTATGGACCAGATTTAGGTTTTAGGAGTTCCCTATGGATCTTCTATCCAGGGATAAATTCCTTATCATAAATTTGTGAAAGAATGTCACTTTTCCCTAATTATCAGTTACCAAAGACAAATCAGACGAGGCGTGAACTCCTGGCTAAGCTCACAGCACGACCCTGCCGTCATTTAAATACAGTATGTGCTGGGAATCGATGCACCATTAGGTTCTCCAAATGTGATCGCTGGGCCATTGAAGACACAATCAGTCTGCCTTCAGGCTGAAGAACGCTAACCCTCACTGCTGCTAATGACTGTTGCCTTTACAGCACATAGAGAGAGAGGATGATAAACTATTAAAGTTCATGCCAAAACTCCTTACATTACATTATTCTGTTTAATGAGCACCACTGGGCCAACACGCCTCCCCTGCACACATTAAATTTAAAAGGTTTTCCCCTTCACTGCAAAAGCTATCTCTGACCACGACACTTTATTACAATTCTAATTGCACAACCACAACAAAATCTCATGTCAAATGTGGCAAGACATAAGTGGCACAACGTCAAATCGTTCCTGTTCGCACAGAGACACTGTACGATTTACCACACTGCAAAATAAATGAGCAAGAGCTACAATGAGAAACTGGCATCAGTAGAAAACAACCGTCCATGCCAGGAACAGAGGGAATCCTGTATCAAATGTAATCCAGTGAGGGCACACGTTCAAAGGCACAGTAATGGCTGAAAGGCCATTGCGGCTCTCTTGGTGGGCATCTGCAAGACCTCCAGCTCTCTGCTGGCTCTGGTCCATGATTTCAAGTGCATCTCAACCCCAGCCCTGGGGCACACTAGTAAGGTAAGATAGCGGCTGCTGAGCAGTCGGCCTGGGTGATTTAACAACTGGTGGACACCGGTAGGTGTTTTCCTTACCTTTTAGCTGTGAAACATTTAACAGCAATATAGAAAATGAATGAGGCAAAAGAGGCTTCTAACTGGTGTGGGCAATGTGCCATGACTTGCCTGCTACCAAACTACTGCAGTGTGAAAAGAATGATTCTCTTTGTGGTGCACCACTCAAATCTTTTATGACTTAAACTACAAGTCCAATATTTTTATAGTGAGCTAAAAGAAAAATCTATTGCCTCAGAAAGATTGCGATCAGCCGCTTACCGTAATTATTGTAGCCATCGTCATTATTTCCATGTCCGTATTCATAATACTCTGAGACACTGTGTAAACAGACAAAACATTTCTACAGTTTACTAGTGTTCTGCGCAGAACGCAATGATGTGATTTAACAAAATGGGAGTCTTATCAAATAAATAAATAAATACATATAGACCTTTTTGACTGGTTTTTGTAATTGTCCTCATAGGCCTCATAAGTCTGGTCGTCATATTCCCCATCATAGCCATCGTCATAGCCCTGAAATCATAAGAAAACAGAATGAATGAATACAGGCACAGACGCCGGAGGACTGAATCAGTCTCACAGCAGCATTCTAATTGTTTAGGGTTGAAAAATCAATGTTTAATTACACCGCAAAAGGATTTCTCTAATAAATATACTCCCAGAGTGGAGGCTTGGCACAGCTGAATCATGTCCAACAGAAAATATTGATCAACGAGTAAAGCGACAATCGTCTCATTTGCCATGTCTGAAGACAACTGGATAACACCTGGGTCGATACAGTATTACTGACAAACGAAACAATAAACAGATTAAAACTTCATAATGAGCCTTGGGAGATTCTGGGTAGCTGGGGTCACCCATGCGCTTTTCTGGCATTTGTTTAGGGCTGTCTGCTATTGATGTAGTGAGCAATTATGGCTGAATGTGTAGCATACAGATACCAGAAAGTACTATCAAATAATCAAACGTGACCATTTTGGCCTGACAGAAATCCGCAGCACATTAGAATTTCTTCACTTGGGTATAAAAGTACCTGCATAATGACTGTATAATGAGCCTTCACAGCGGGGAGACCGCATCACGTTGCTATAAAGTCCCTGGGAACTGGCTTGAACTGTACAATTTTTTTGTTGTGTTAATGCTCGTGCCCTATTTTAGCCAATAGGCTTTTGTTTATGTCACAACAATAAACATGATATAGGTGTTTCCTTCTAGAGAGCATTTAATTATACAAAATGATGAGTACATCAATATTTTAGGCCCATATTCCCAAAAGAGTGTTTATAAAAACTAATTTTTGTAATGGTAAAAACTAGCACATACTGCAGGTGAATTCAAAGCTAACAGACTATAAAACTATAAAATCCTAATTTATAGGCGTTTATCAGATTTTATTAGACGCTGCAAACTCATTTAAATTTCCATTTTAACTGCCATATTTTATTACCTTAGTTTGCACATGTAAAGGCATGTTCTCAGTGCTTATTCTTGAAACAGTTTGATGTAAATTTCTACAGTGCACCAGTCATGTTGTGAAACCACAGTTTTGAACCACAGTACAGAAAACAAACGTATGACAAAGTTTGAAACTACTGCATTAATTAAACTAACTAACTGGGTGAGTTCCAAATGAATCATAAACTCAAAGTCATAACATCCACTGTTCCCATTTTCAGAGCTCATATAGATTAACTGACGACGTTCGCTTTATTTAATTAGGCCTAATCTGTCAGAGAAACCTGGGCAAGCAAAGGAAGCCATTTTGATTCTGTCATTTCCCTTGACATTAAAATTCCACACAACATTCTGGTTTCATGAGTATGAAGAAGGATTAGACTAAATTAAAGTTAAGGATTATGCGCAGGATTAAGTTGTTCAGGAGATCTAACACAGAAGTTTCCTTCCATTACTTTCTAATGAGGTCAGAGATCTGTCCTTTCTCACTAATTGACCAGTTTGTTAACACGGCCTCCTGATGGAGTGCTGTGCATATCTTAAGCAGCAGAGTTTGCAGACAGGCAGCATATTTTACCATTTAATGGCATATTTCAGAACATGTCAATCACACTAGCACGCTAGCAACAGCTCTCAAAGGAAATGCATTTTAGCATTGAGAGGTGGTTCGTGAAATACTAGTTTAATAGGGTCGTTCCATCAAGAGCGAAATGAGGAGCTTTCGTATTCGCACTCTCAAAAATAAGGATGCATCCTTTTTGTCTGCCTCGGTTTATAGCAAACTTGAAATATGCATCTAAAAGGAATGTATTTTCTAGTGTTAATTTATGTAGTTAATTTGTAAAGCCAAGCATACTTCTTAAATATTCAAAACATTACACAACATAACAAAAAGCATGCAATCATTTTTATACACATAAAAGGCATACAAAGCAATTTGTGATCTTACAGTATGCATGCAATATGAATAAACCTTTATGTAACCACATTATGTGACCAGGATATTGCTTACAATAACACAAACATACTGTGTACAAGGTCCTTGTGTTTGACCTTTTTGACTTTAACATGCACTTACAAACCAGCGTACATAACTCGAGAAGACTCCAGTTAATGGTGCTTGAACGTGCATTTCAACACTCATTTGGAAGCGCAATTAACTCTGGTCATATTGAGCAAGCTAACAGGAAATAAATCAAGTGGTACAGAGACCTGCATAGAGTAATTAATACAGCAGATAGCCAAAGGTCTTCAATACTCGGCTTCATTATCAATTGACAACCACAGACACCTCCTGACAGTGACTGATGTGTGTGTGGCGCTGAATGTGTCCACACTGGAGAATAGAACAGGAAATGGATGGGTGAAAATCATTTCGTCTGCGGTTTTGTCTGCTTATTGAATGAGGCTTCTTTGTCTATCACACGATTAGCCTGTCGATTTTTCAGGGCTAATCATTTCTGAGCAAACAAACATCTGGCTATAGGCCAGTGAGTCTGGGGCAGCCTGATATATACTGACGTAAAGCATTCAATAAACTGTATATCTATTTAATGGCCCATTCTGATTCCTGCAAAACAGAATGATATATAATTCTCTCAAACATAATCAAAATAAGATTCAGTGCTTCTCAAATGCACATCAGTTTGATTTACAAGGAAAGAAATATTGCTGTCGTGTTTAGTGAGTAATGGGTTTAGGCTGTGAGATGAATACAGTATTCTGTTCAGTTAAACAGTTTGTAGGACAGAGGGAATAAAAACACACACAAGGACACCAACAAAGAAAGATCACTGTGTTTTCAATGACATCATTAGATCATTCAGATTAGAGCCGTCATGGAACTAGCAATGGCTTGTAAAACAGGAAACTAATGCTATGTAATTTAATGTCATGTATGTTGATGTAAATGATATTTTACCACAGGAAATCATTCTGATTGGTTGAAATACCAGCCAAACCATCTTATAGCATATTTCCAAAAACAGCTGTTGAGTTTTTCCTTGGTAAATGTCAGTTATCATGCTGAAATGTTTTCAGGAGCCCAACATTGCAGTGCTGAAAAGATTCACAAAGCCTTCGCCTCAGGCAAACAATATCACACATAATTTAATCAAGAAAATTATGGTCCATGTGTCAGATTTAATTTCATTTTTCCCTCAGTGAAGGATATTGCCTCTTAACAACAGGAAAAGCAAATAATTGGTATGTCTATTCATATACGGCTTATTGGAAATTTAAAGGAACCTTGCAGAGACACAAGAACAACCACATGAAAATTTATGAGCTAAAGAAGTTTGGGAAGAGATTTCTGAAACCACACAGAATGACAGAATGATACAATACATAGCAATTGCAACAACAGAAGTGTGTGTGGTGTGATAAACTAGAAACATCCTGCAACGTCAATGTTGTATTTATGTTGGAATACAGAAGCACTTGTTACGTGATTCATAAACTTTTATGATCAGCCAAATGAAAAACTAATTCAGTGATTCGATGACAGTCAGTAAGCTGTTACATCTAACCTTCAGACGCTGGGTTTCCTGTTACTGAACAATCTACTGCGCATTTGCAAATTATGTTGCAATAAATTTTAATACGGGTTATTTCATGCACGACAAGTAGCCATGATGGCTGTAGCAACTGTTTTCCTGATGTAGTAATTACCTACCAGGGAATACATTGCAGATTATAGAAAGCATAATGCTTAATACTCACATATATGAAACACTTTAACCTGTAAGCCAAACCCCCTCCCATTATTTTCATAGAAAAAAACTGTATAAACTGTAAATTTTAACTGTGTTGGCATAGGCGGCAGCTCTAAATCTTAGAGCTGAAATAATACACAGGGCCTTCAGGCATTTCACATGCCTCTCGGAGAGCAGAAAATGATTAAACTCATTCTTGAGGTGTGTCATACATCTGTTTTATTAAACGAGGGAGTTCTGCATGAAAAATTCAATTTCAATAATTAGCTCACCTGAGAAAATGTCAAGTCAGCGATGTAGAAGAGCCCATTGTTAAAAAACAATTACAGCTGTAGCGAGAATCTTCCTTTGAAATGGTGCCAGCCAGTTTTTTCTTACAGTTCTATTATCCACCTTGAATCGGCTCTTAGCATGTGAAGTGATGCGCGAGTCTCGTGTCTGAATGCGTGTTTAAGAGGTTAAACATTAATGCCGACTCAAGGGCTTCTTTCAAATTGACCCTATTCACTTATTTATTCAAAATAAGATATTTGTGACCTGTTGTGCTTTTTCATTTGGTTTTCAAATATCTTAAATGAAAATCTTTGGTTCAGGCAGCATTTTACTGTAACACTAACCATTAACTTTTTCAGTTGTATGTGTAAAATTCTGTGCATTTGCTGGATGTAGAAATGACATTACATGCCTCATTTTCCCACTTTGTGTCTGCATTGCCTGATCAGTATTTAAAACACAATGCAAGTAATCACAATCCTAGGTTATCTAGAATCATAATTAACCTTGTTCATATTTTACTACAGGTTAGTAATTAATCATCACTATAATCCTGAGTAAGTTTTCAGATTTCACATTCATTGCACTTGCCCACTTGTTAAACCTTGATAACATTTTTATGTGACTGTTTATGAGGTCAGTGACATTGATTGGACAAATACAGCCCACACTCAGCATGTGACCTGTTTTCATAACTGCTCATAACTAACTCTCACCACAGATAAATTTCAGATGCTGAACATGGCATTTGAACATTTATGATTGGTTGACATGCTAAACAAAATGGCATTCTAACACTGCATTGTTTCACACTGTATAATTCCGGCCCAGCATTTCAGCGTGAAACACTGTGCAGTGAGAAAAGCCCAAAAGCAGAAGAATTGTATCTTTGTATGACTTTGCATTCTGTTATCTTGGGATTTACTGCTTCATTGTTCTCCTCGTTCTGTAAGTCGCTTTGGGCAAAAGTGTCTGCTAAATGCCTAAATGTAAAACAGTTGACAAAAAAATATTATTAATATACAATACGGTACAAAATACAACAATTAAGGCAATCAAGTGTAAGACTAGTTCAAAAATGTTATGGCATTCCCAATCTCAAGGCATTACAAATCTCTGAGCGGCTATGAAAATACTCAATATTAATATGAAATATCCTCATTTGGGTTGTTGTGTACATTTGTGTACATGTCCACATTTAGAAATCTGTTTATGTTGCGGGAAGGAAGGGGGCAGCAGCTCAAACACAGAGGAGTGTCAGAGCGGTTTGTGGAAAAGTGAAGAGTCTTTTGAGAGAGCACTTGTGATGTCTGAGTAAAGCTGTTAGGCTGAGAGCGGGGGGAAGAGGCAGTCTGGCACGACACGGCTGATGTACACAAGAGCTGTGATTAACTGCATTCAAATCCCCCCAACAAAAAAGCAGAACATTGCCACACAATACAGAGAGCATTCATGTGTCTTCCTTCTCAGAAATCTTAAACCTGGATAACACCTTCAGTTTGTATCAAAGCAGATGGTCCATTAAAGAACCTACAAACACCACAAGCATACAGACACACACAGTCAGACACACAGACAGACACACAGACAGACACACACAGAATTACATTTATTTTATCAGTCTATTTAACTTTCTCCCATGCACAGTATTTATATCCTGGAGGACACAAATATCACTGATGTTTTTTAAGATGATTCCTAAAGTTTTGGAGAAACATTCTGAACACTTAGCAAGGTCCATTATTCTTTAATACTAAGTTCTGCTTGACAGACAAGATTTCCAACAAAAATTTTACATCATTTTATGGATGTGACAATTTCAAATTCTGAAAAATGTGCTAATGACAACACTGGTATAAAAAGAAAGACAATGAATCCCCTACAATGTTTTAACAACATCAAAGCTATGTGGGAAACAATTTGTGACAACGTACAAAATTAGGTACAATTTCCTAGAAACAAAATAATGAATATGCTCTGAAATTCTCAAGAATTCTTCCTAGAGGATGGCAAGGCTACATTTTAAAACTGCTCTTTTCTTAGTCCACCATCCTCCACCTGCGAACCTCAGACCCAATTACCCCCAGAAAAATGTCCACATTTTGGACGTCTAAAGTAATACAGAGGCTCCCCAGCAGAACTCAATTCACACTGATAATGAGTCAGTACTCTAACATTTCCCCATGCAGACAGACCAATCTGCCACAGCGCTGCACATATAGGCCCTCTGCATTAGGCACAAGCTCAGAAGGGAATGGAATCCATGAGATATTGCCTTTTTCATTTGGCCAGAGTTTGACGCTCACTTGGCTGAGAATTGTCAAAAATAACCTTGTGCACACCTGAGCACAAAAAGTCTGCAGTTTCTCTCTCTTAAATAAATGGCAAAAAGCTTCTGTTAAATCTTTATCATATTTGGCTTCATCATATCATTATTTATCATATATGAAATATAATGCCTCTCCTTTCAAGCTGTCAGAAAAAAATCTGCCTGCACAGACTCATTCAGCCATTTGTTTTCTGGTAAACAGAAAAATCAATTCCTGTAAGTTTTGTTTCCATTTTACCCCATTTGTTTCCATTTATAAATGTAGTGTGTGTGTGTGTGTGTGTAAGTATATGTTTTTGTACACAAACTCTGCTCATACATTCATTCACACACACATCAAACTTCAAATAAACAGACAAAACCTGACCACTATTTCTCCCTTAATCTGTTGTTAAAGTGTAAACACACAACAGTAGACAACATGACCATTAAACACACTGACTCAGAGTTAACTTACATAATCATCGTATGATTTGTGTTGGACCTGCAGTAGCGGGGGTCTGTACCCAGGGGTCCCTGGAGTTGCTCTGGCTCGGGGTGCAGACACTCCTCTAGCAAGCGTTGGTGTGGGGAGGGAGGTGCGTGTAACCACAGCTCCTCTGGGTGCTGCTGCTCCTCGTCCCGGTGGAGGGGGCGGGGCTGCACCTCCTCGACCTCTGATGATGCAAACAGACAAAAATCTTTAAGCACAATATCAAGCACCAAGACATTAACAGAATCTACCCAACTAGCTAAGCAGAGCTAATTGACCATATTTTCAATTTCAATAACTGAATGTCAATCTTACTCTGCATACATTTTATGATCTAAAAAGACACGTTTGCTTATTAACTTCATTAAAATTTTTTAGGACTTAATCATTTTATTAATAATAATAATAATGTTACTTCTTGTTAAAAGAATTTTGCTATGATGGTTTTGCAATTTACAATATAATGATTATATCCGTTCCCCATGCAGCCGTGCTCCAATATCCTTACAGACAACATAGATACTTCAATAAACATTTTCATCCACTAATCCCTCATAAAGCACAGGATTGATTGGACCCTGTCCATAGTTGTTTGATATTACTGCAAAATAGCTCTCCAGTAAACAGAAATGTTCTTGGAATGTTGGAAATTGTTATAAATGTTATCAAAAAGAGTCATGCAATAATGTTAACCAAACATTTTAACAATTAAAAACATTTAAATATTAATAAATGTTATTATAGTCAAGACATAATGTTCATATAATGTCTTCAAAACTGTGTGTTTTAACAACTGTTCAACATAATTATCATTTTTGTTACTTAAAGGAAACATTACGGTAGCGTTCTTACAACTTAAAATTGTTAGATGGGTTTCTGTGAAATCATACAAATCTGTAACCTTACAGTATCTAGTCCACTTTAAGCTCTATGCAGTAGCACCAGTATGTAAATTTGGTGCAGCACAATTCCAGTGTATACATTTGAAAAATTAGCATGTGGTGTGAAGTCATTTGCTGCAGTGCTATAGCAGTGAGCTGATGTTAGCTAGTGTTTTCATCTCCAACAGCCCATTAAAGCCCTGTGAACCATAATACCAGTCACACAGAGTTTTCAAAAATATTGCATCTTAATTTTTTTAGCTCTGTTCTGCTCCGGTTACACAATGTACTAGTACAGTGAAACGCATTGTTACAGCCTTCAAAAATCCGCCTTAGAACAAATTGTTACCCTGGCATTCAGTCCGACAAGGGACGACTCACTGCTGAGTTACTGGATTTAGTCAGAGACCTTTGAAAGTCTTGTATCTTGCATGCATTTGTTTGGCTGTCATGTGCTGGTGTCCTTTTAAGAGAATATACAAATTCATCCCTATATCTTTCTGGTAGAAAGCAGGGGTGAGGTTGTCTGTTTCTGGTCTAGTTTTTGACCTTATTGCTACTGCAAAATGGCAGATGGAGTTGGCGGTGCCGGTGAATGGCAGATGTTTGCTACATTGTGCTACATTCCATCCATCCATATTCAAAGACAGTACAGAGACTAATGTCCTCATCAGTGTTGTTTTCCATGCTGATTTGCTGTAATGACTTCTCAGGGCACCACAAGGAGCACATCAAGGGGAGGTGGCGCTTTATAGCGTTATCCAAAAGCAATGGCAATTGACAAGAACAGGCTTTGAATCTATTATTACTACCTGAGGTAGACCAAGTGGTGAGGGAATGCTACAGGGACCTTCAGAGGTTCAGACAGGCCCAAACAAGTATGGAATTTATGAGGGAGGATATAAATAATGTATGTTTGTATATTAAAGCTATGCTTTTGATGTGAACAATTAAAGCTTCACCTGCAAACCTGATGAAGAACATGGATCCTCCGGGCACAGATGTTTGGGAGTGAGAATTGGGCTTGTGTTAGACGTAATGGTTTGATTTAAAGAGATAGTACAGGCATAAACGAAAATAATGTCATCACTTATGACTATTTTTATGACTATTTTTCAGAGCAGTAGTTCTCAATGTTTTTTACTTTAAGGGCTTCATTGTCCACAACAATATTTGAAAGCCCCTCCCATACACAAAATTTGTGCCCATAGAGCTTGGCATAATTAAAAATATGTATATTCATTACAAAAATAACCAAGTTGTTTTAGCTTTTTTGGCATGTTTTGAAAAGTCACCTTGAGCCCCTCTTTAAAGTTTGTTGAGGCTCCTTAATGGGCCTTGGTTTCCTGGTTAACAAAAATGTACAGTTACATTACATTTAGGCATTTAGCAGATGCTTTTATCCAAAGCAACTTACAGTTTGAGGAGAACACAGATTTACATGGAAAAAACAATTGAAATTGGAATACCGGGTGGAGACTGTGGAGGCCAGGCGCAATCCTCGTCCCCGAACAGTTCTGCCTCTGTTTGGGTCATCCGAGCCGTTTAAATAGGAAAGTTCGCGAAGCTGTTCCTGTCTGATCTCGTCATTATAATCCTGTGAAAGGTTAAAACAGCAAGTTTTACATCAAAAAATACATTTATATCCCAATTACAGACCTACTGCTAGACAACTATATAAATATTTACTTCACAGACACTTATCTAAACCAACAGAGCACTGAAGCTATACAATTTTTGTCACTGGTTTCGAACCCGTGACCTTGCTGATATTAGGGCCATGCGCTATCAGTCAGGCTACAGGAACTAGCCAATCTGAAGGTGTTGTGTATGCATCTTATATGAATGCCTCTCTTCAATCACTGCCAAAAATAAATAATCCAGTTGGATACTCATCTTGCAGACACCAGCATCAAAGTAACTGAGCTATAAATGCATTGCCAGACCACCAGAATATTGGCAGGGATGCTTACATAGATTGCCAAAAAGTTTTCTGACTTTAGAAGAAGAAAAATATACAGGGAAAAAAACCTAAAACCTGTTTTGGTTGGTTTATCAGATCAAGGTGTGTTTTTTCATGCATATTAACAAAGAGACACCATGCAGTGCATCCCCCAACATCCTCCAACAATCTCTCTTTTGGATTAAGAGAAATGACAGAGGCAGGATAGAGTGAAAAATGGAGTGCGGTGGCTTATTAACTTTGTTTGACATCAGCTATCAGTGCATTGTTGTGAAAGAATAATTCCACTTTCTGCATTTAAAAAGTCCCCCTCTCCTTTGATTGAACATGACAGGGCCCTGAATCACAAGGCCGATTACAGACTGGATAGAGCTTATTTTATTATCATGTCACTGCCACAGGCAGATAAACAGAGTCTCATTTCCACCAACCACTTATTTCCCTTCCTGTTTGCCACATAACTGGGAACAGGCAAATATCAGACATGGCAGTTGGAACAGAGTGGCTTTTTCATACAAATATGGTCAACGATCGATGAAGATTGCAGGGTTGGGGTTTAAAGCTACTTCAGTGGATGCACTGTGAACTTCAATTTTTATTTTCTGACAATTTCTCAAGAAATATCTTTAATAAAGCTTTCTGCATGAAGGCATTTACAGTGAGAGTTAAGAACTTGACATGAAAGGTTTGCCAGTTACTTTATAATCTTATTTATGAAAAGAACCCACTTTGTATACTGTAGTAAAAATGCTACTTGTAAACACTTCGAAGACACAATGAAATACTAATAGGTATTAATAAGGACACTTGGGGGTCATTCTGAGGAGATAAATTCCAGAGAATTCCGAAGATCTAGTGTTGGGAATGTTGATAGGAATGTTGATAGGAGTGGGTTCCACACTGGGCTGATTGGTGGGTTCTGAAAGCTGGGACAGGAAGAACCTGGGGTCAGTTGAAGGTGAAAATTGGCAGCTGGTGTGAAAAGCAGTGAGAATTTTATATAAAACCTGAAGTGAGAGAAAATACTTTTTACTTGAGAAGAAAGAGAAAAAACACTGATACTGTAGAACATGACATAAATCTCTTTGTGGACATCGATTGTTCTGAAATCGTATCTTTAATCTTTCAGACAAACTAACTGGATTGTCTTTCACATTTATTGCATACACTGCCAAAACCAAGATCGCTAAGGAATCGCTAATCACTAGCTAGCTAGCGCTACATGCTCCCTAGACTTTTAAGATGAAGCATCAGTACTAGTGAGGTTATGCCTGTTAGCAGAGAAGCTTGTGTTGTACACCTACATCTGATTTCATTTATTCCCTGCAATTGAGAGATGGTGACAACAATTGGAAAGACAGAAACATATTTTACACTGATCAGATATTATAAACTTACTGATGGATGGATTCATTATACAGTGTCTCATGGCGAAGCTAATTACATTTTAATTGTGATGTTTTAATGGCGGTAATGCATTGATTCTGGATGTAAACAGGGAGTCTTAGAAACACCATTTCAGATTCCAGTGAGTAAACTAAAAAAACAAGATGTGTTTTTGTACATCTAAAATATACACATGCACAAGGATGTGTTTACATTAAAATCCTAATATATTGTAATTCAAAATAGAGGAGCTAGCTGCTAGTTGCCACACAAGATATAAGCAAATTTTAAAAACGTATGTTGGTTTCAAAGTCATTAAAACCAACCATAAACCTTAATTCTAAAAAAAGTCCACATTTGTTTAAAATGCTGATTCTACAAATTAAAATTTAAATCATTTTTATCTTATCAAAACAATACAAACACTTTTCTGTTTTAATGTACTAAAAAGGTTCTACTGACAACCCCTATTTGGTATCAACATACTCTGCTACAGAAAACATGTTGAGGTGATTAAAATGAATATTTCCTGAGAAAACCATTTTTCTGACAAAACGTTAAAAGTGTAACAACTAGCCTCTTTCTGTTTTACACATTTAAGAACAGAAGTTAAAACGGGTTGTCAGTGTTACTTGCTAAGACGCAAAGCTCTGTTTCTAATCAGAACAAAGATAAACAGAAACAGTGTGACCAGGGCATCTGTGTTTCTCAGTCTCAGTATGTGACAACAAGTCTCTCTTTATTAATGGTATATGAATAAGACGTTTTTAAAATGTAGTCAGCTGCCTTCCTAATGAGACAACAGTGAATAAGCTTTTACTGCTGCTAAAAAGAAACCCACTCACACCTGCTAAAGATGCTGTGTTTTGCATGAATCGCTGCCTTCCTGGTGCCTCTGGCAATGTGTAATGTTGCATAATCTTATCCACATAATGGGCGTTGAGGCCTCATCAACAAAGGTTTATCAGCGACTCAGGCTGCAGACCCCGTTTAGTTGTTGTTTTCAGAAGGCTAATCTTGAATTACCAAACACGTTCTATTGTGTATATCGTCTGCTGTTTGTAATACACTGTAAAAATGTTAACCGACTGACTGAAAATATTGTTACATTGTCTGCAAAACAAACGCTATGAAATACGCTATGATACTTTTAACAGATCACCAAGGGTTCTTGAGAAATGCCTGCATGCTTTCTTGAGAAATGCCTGGAACCAAGAGCAGCAAAACTCTTCATCTTTGTGGTGCACTTACTCTGCAGTGAGCATTACAAATAAAACACAGAGGATGTGACCGGATCGGTACTGTGGTTGCTGCAAAGCTGTGACCCAAGAAGATGAGAGGCTGTGTTGTAAAGCTCATGGCAGGAGAGGTGAAAGCGGGACAGGGCCAAAGGGCCAAAAATCTCTCTTTGAACGCTTCCTGCCTGGGGCCGACAACTCACACAGCTACATTAATATTTACAGTGTAGACTATGTAGAAATATTCAGTTCACACATTCATTATCTGTCAGAGCTCCAGGACTCACTTTTTCTTTTCCCTATATTTCTGACATAGTTTTTTATTTTTGTGCTTTTTTTCATAAAAGACGTTTCAACCATGCTAATACATTTAACAAAGAGAATTCATAACCTAGAGATAAATTCATGTGGATTTAAAAAAGATACTTTCATTCCTTTAGGATATAGATCCAACATTTAAAACTGGACCAATTCCCAGCGTATATATAATCATATGTTTCCATTGTAGTAAACATGAATAAATTTATGTATGCAGGAAGGCAGGAAACTTCAGTATCAGTTAGTGCAGTACTCATCTTATCTTTACCTCCAGCACACTATTCCTCTCGAGGAATAAAAGTATATGAACTTACTGGAACAAGGAATTTCTTAATCTCCTCCAGGGCATGGCTCATGCGGGAATATGCCTCTCCAGGTGGTGCAAAGACCTCAATTAAAACATGGAGATCGTTGCTCAAATGGGCATATTTCGCCTCTCCGCTTTTCCTTAGCTCTTCCTCCTGGACATTAAAAGATAATAAAGTCAGGAATTCTGTCCGAGCACTAATTATGTCAATAATGAATTAAATTAACCAGGAAATTGTATTAAATTCTAATAAATTTTCCACATCCATGTTATGGTGCATTTCCAACTGAAGCTGAATTTCAACTTAAAGGTATTTAGAAAAATTTGCTTTTTGTAGTTGATGCTCTTATGATAAATTTTGATTAAGTCATTTTTTCACACTGTATATATTTCTTATAAAAGCATGTGAAAATTGTGAACAATGGTATCCACCTACAACTTTGCTCCGTAACACATATAATGAGCTTTGCGGATACCATGAAGCATGATACGTAAAGCTGCCTGAGGGCCTTTTGTCTGAAACAAATTGACATTGTCACCTTTCTGATTAAATCTTGCCTTCAGAAGAGCAGAAAAGAAGATGTTTCACAGAAGAATTCAGTTTCTTAGTTCTCTTGATTGCTGAAGGTGTTCAGTGGCACTTTAGAAAACTTGAAACTTCAGAGAGCTTATAATTACAGCAGCCAACATCACTGTCTTATGTATTACCGTTTACCGACTGTGGCTTCTATTTAAAAACAGGACAGCTTTGATATAGGGGACATTCACAGAGGCAGCCCCTTGTAGCCCCTTCAGCTTTAATAAACACTTACTGATGCCATGACTCTATCAAGTCAAAGTGACCCAGCTACTTTACCCATCATCCTTTGCGTGAATAAAAGGTCAGGAGACACTTAATGTTTCACAACATTTCTGAGAGGCATAATCATATTTTGGTTCTACCGCTGACAAATTATGCAGATGATTCAGGCTGTGATTTCGTGGGTAGACGCCGCATACAGTTTGGTATGTGTCTGCAAGTGTCTACGTTTATTTAAAAATGAATGGGTAGAAAAGGAGGCAAGAGACACCAAAAATGTGTCAGATGACATTTGTTCTGTTTCAAGTCTGAAAGCTTAACTGTTCTTTCATGTCAATTCAAGAATAAAATGTTACATGTTTCAAAAGACAGGTCTATCTCTCAGGATGCATTTCAAAAGACACTCAAGTAAGTATATCTAAGAACAACACAGTCCTCTTCAAATATGACAAAATGAAGGGTTCCTCACATTTATTCCCAGTCAGAAACAAACAGTAAATCTGACACATGTAACTGACAGTTATCCAGTAGCTTTGCAGAGTTAGAAAGCTCAGTAGAGAAAGAAAATCACACAAACACACTGGGCAATAAGATACATTTACATTTTCTTTTCATACTATTTCTGCTATATCAATTGTGTCTGTCCTTATACAGTATGTCGGTCTGAACACTGGTGAATGTTATATGCTGAAATGCTAATCATTGATTCAGACAATTAGCCGTTCTCTCAGATACAAGCTATTCATTTACCTGCCCAGAGAATGACTCAGAACACAATGTTTCATGGTTTGCTGATGTTTTGATGCAGAGTCATTTAAATATTGAAGACTTCAATAGGACTTTCAGGTAGCGCACAGACATAAATTGCCATAAACATGCACGACAGACTCTTAATTTAATATGTATAACAAGCCAGTACCAGTTCAAGGTGACTATAATGGAATATGTTTGCATTAATGATTGCCTTTGGGATTTAAAACAATCCAAAAGACTCTTGTTTGAGTTTCACCATAAATTTAAATGGATGTTAGATGACACCACAGTTCATCTGCAGCGTTCTGCAGGGTTTAAAAAAGGGATTTTTTTTTAAAAAAGTTACAAAACAAAGAACGGAGAGCTTTCACACAGAGCTATGTGGAATCATGGGATTCATGATTATTTTATTGATTCTCAGGAAGGTTTATAAGCTACAACTTATAAATTTGATAGTGTATATAAAGGCATAATCGTATAAGAAACATGATTACACTTAAGTTCAGAGAGAGAGAAGTTCGGCCCACTTTCCTTGTAAATCTTCAAAGCTCCTTAAACACACATTTGTAATGCAGTCTGAGACTATATATAACAAATGCAAATTGATGGAAATGCATTGCCTATTATTTATTGTTACAGTTGATTCTATTCACATAAATACATATTTCAATAAATCCATTACTTATTATGTTTCATGCGGTAGATGATAACTAGTATTAGTTTTATATTCCTGTTTTTATTCAATAGAACTGCCTTCAGTAATGTCGGTACGGCCTCTTATGAAACATGAGCAGCGAACTGAGAAATATTACATTTAGAATGATTTTCTGGCCAGGTAAATAATCTAGCATGTCTCGCAGGGCAGCTGTTGACTGAATCACAAAATTGCATTTGTCATCATTACATTCAGTATCATTCAATCTAAAGCATGTTTATAACAGATCAGCTCTTCACAGACTGCAGACAGACACTCCAACAACAGCGCAAAACAAAACACAACACCACACAAAACAAAAGTTTGCTTGTTACAGCTGCTATGATAACCATATTTACTTGAGTGTCTAAATAGGCATAAAAAGAGAACAGAGGCTTTTTCAGACAAATGACACAATTTGGTTTGAGTCAATGTTTAGTCATGTATCCACTTACAGCACAAAATATTGACAATAAAATCAGTGAACTGCTTCTTCATGCAGAAAGAACGAGTTGAACAGCTCTGTTATTCAGCTAGTGCTATTATGTGCTTCTTCCTTTTCTGCTATTGCTTGTCTGTTCGAGAATGTGTACAATGGCAGCAAAGCTAAAAATAGGATAAACCCTCTTTTATGTAGCGGTATATATTGCAGGTAATGATTTTCAGACCCAACATCATCTCACACTTTGCTCTGTCAGCTGCTGCCGCTGTATTAGACTCACAGAAATTATAGGCTTAAGGGGGATAAACCTTTGGTGGGGGGAATAAATGACTCTGCTTTGAAATAAATGCAGTTTATAGTATGTGCAAGTTACTCCACTTGCTCAGTGGATAGAATCTAATAAATACTGTACAGTTTCAAACATGGCTTGATTTTCGTGAGGCAAAAATGGTGGTTGTGTTGAAATAATCTAATAAAATACAAGCTTGTTTTGGTCATTAGAATATGTTTATGCTGATTAATGCATACAATCCACAAGACAAGATAAAAAGACTAAGTGTTGGCAGTCATCTCACCTTGCCCTTGTCTCTCATCGAACCCTTGCCGAGGATGGACATCTTTGCTCCTGTTTCCTCTTGTAATCTTTTCATGGAATTGCCCCTGGGCCCCAGCAGCTTCCCAACAAAATTAAACTGTAATAGAAGAGAGAAGAGGCAATACGGTCGGTCTCTTGCACGGCCTGTTTCCTAGACAGCTGCCTCAGTTACCTCACAGCCAATAAAACATTTGAAATAAGTTTGTTTTTCTCCTTATGCACAAAACCAGTTACAGATAAAAGATGAAAAATTCTCTTTTCGGTGCATAAAAATAAATCTGTGGCAGGCTTCAATCAAGGTTTGTGTAAAGTTTATCAAAAGCAATTTATCAAATGTAAATGCGGGAATCTACACCTGTTTCTGCAGGGAGCTGCAGTCACTCACGTGTCTAATCGATGTTTGGGGTCAGTGTCGGGCTTCATTGCTTTTATAGATATTATGTACGGTATGGATCTTCAGAACAATCCAGAATCCATGCTTGAATGAGGCACAACATAATGAGTTTATTTTCAATGGGGAAAATAGTTATTCAAACCACATGATAAGCTATCAAGCAACTGCCTTGGGGAAGCAACTAACATTTCAGATGCATGTCAGATCAACAATCAAGAACACTTGGTCTGCACCATTTTTTCACCATCTCACACACCTTCACACACCTTTACACACAATGCATTTTCGGGCAACTATATCTTTAAGGAATCCCAAGTCTGCTAGAAAATACACATACTATGCTTGCAATCAGATTTGAGCTTCTAAAGATTTTATAATGACAACATCTTTAGTAAAAGTGTTCTTGTATAAAATGGTCTAGGAAATTCCATTTATAACATTGTCACTTTATCACAGTTTATCTGATGTGTTATCAAAACCCCCTTGTCTAGCAGCCCTTCAAACACCCCTTAGTTTTAAGGCACTTTTTAAAAAAAATTCTTATCCTTATTGGTGACAAAATTAAGCAATTTATTTATTAATGCTTTTGTGCAACATTTCTACAATGAGAAAGTTAGTTAGTGCCTGTTAGTCTTAACAGTATTTTTAAGTTGCTTGTTCCAGTAAAATTGCTACATAATAACCGAAACACACAAACAAAGATACTGGAGCCAGACAGAGAGAAAAACATATACTCTGACCTTTAAAAAAACTACTTCTTACTCCACAATCCCATTGCCTTTATACTAAATATCATCACTTATAGTACACCACCTTGCCAATCAAATGAGGGGAATGGAAGCTGTTCCATCCAAAACAAAAACAAGACACAACAAGAGTTGTGTATGTGACTGTCTGTAACACAGGCTAAGCATCCTTTAGGGAATGTTTTTGTAGAGTCTTGACTCTGTCTGTATAATTTTTAAGAACTGGCTATACTGAATGTCTGACTTCATATAATTTTGGAGATGGTTGTTTACTCTCTATTGTTACTTTCCAGCCCAGTGAGCCGGTCATCACTGAGCGAACAGGACTTGCCCTTCAAATGTTTGCAGAGGTTAGCTGATGTGAAGCGGCCAGAATGAAACAGTTGGCTTTAACACATGTTGACATACCCTGCCTACCACACGGTTGGAACCTTCTCAACACATGCTCCTCACAGCCAGGCTGTAGGTGCAGCTGTTGGAACCTCTATCTTAAAGGACTGACAACAGATTTGTACAAAGCAAATGAAATTTACAGTTTCAGGTGAGGTAAGGGTAGGGCATTATATTTAGCAACACTGCAGCACTACGTCAACACGTCACGGCTGTCTCTGAGGCGGGAAAGTTGCCTCACTTCTACAATGGGTGTGTATGACAGGAAAAGTCTGCAGCTGGCTGGGCGCCTCTGAGCAGATGGCTGCCTCAGATACTGTGTGAAGACGCTCAATGGGTGACCGCGGTGGAGTGGCCTGTTTTCATTAAGCTAATGAATGTCTGGAGTCGCTCTCCTGCTCCATGGTGGGCAATTTAGACTTTATTAGGGAGCTCAGTTCAATGCTGGATGAGATTTGCAGTGATGCAAGCTGCCCCTCGCGTTCCCAAGCAGAGGCGGAAAGCAGAATGATGGTTTGGAGATGACAAACATGATACATAAGTGTCAAGCGTCTTTGGTTTATTGTGGGCAAATGTGACTTCTGCAAAGGAGTGTATTGTGGGCTGCTGTGTCAGAGATAAGATTTACATTATATTTATGCAGTTGGCAGACTGTTTTATTCAAGGCAACATGCAGTGCAAAAGGATATACATTGTTAATCAGTCCACACGTTTCAAACTTACGACCTAGCGTTGTTAGCGCAACACTACCATTTGAGCTACAGGAACAATGGATCTTTAACCCAGACTTCTAGTGCCTACAGCAGTTGAAATAAGACTGAAAAAGCTGCACTGTTTTTGATAACTAAAGAAGCTTGGACATGGCTATTCTCTGTGCTATCATGCAGAATCACTTTTGAGCCCTGAGTATCTATGGATGACTGAACAAATGACTTTTCACACATGAGTCCCTTTGACAGGCATCTTCACCTGTGCTAGATTCTCTTTGATGTGCATTACATTGATTTCTGTGTCAAAATCTTCTCAGAAGTTATTCAAGCCATTCGAGATCACTGAGCTTTTCATCAGCTCCATATTGGTACAATCACCAGAGACATTTTAGCATTTATCACTCAGTGACACTCCTACTCCCATCCTACTGGAGACACTTCTCTTGATTAATCAGATATGCTCCTCATACACACATACGCACACACACACGCACACACACACACACACACACATACACACACACACATACACACACACATACATTTTGTGGTCCCCTACCTAACCTACTGATACCCCAGTCACACAATATTTGCTGTAAATTGTTCCTCTATATTTATATATAGTTTTTGGCTTTTTTGGCTTTTTTCAAGGAATGTGAAAGATGCACATAATCTCCTGTCTTGAAAGAACAATATCACACTCATCTATTTTTGGTGCATCTTCTAATATCATTAAAAAAATTGAACAAGAATTCTTGAGGGACACGCATAGTTTCAGTCTGATTACTGCCAATTTATAACGACGACTGAGTATGTTCTTCAATTTAAGATAAAATGTCTTGCTGAGGGTCACAATGACATTAAACTGAAGCACGAGACACATGCTAACTCATGTTATTTTTGGACTGGGATTTTAGACTAAGCCAATTAAACCTGGAACTACAGACTCGGCATAAACATCAGACTGTATGCTACTTTAAATTTCCAGAGCCAAATAACTTCTAAAAATCCTCAAGTCTTGTTCAGCAAAAATGGCAAGAGACTTTAGACTTCATAGCAAAAAACTGTGCTGTCAAAGTTGGTAAGAGAAACATTTAGCATTAACAGTACAGGTAGTTAGGCTATTTGAGTTGGAAGTTGAAACATCACCATTGCCATGAGCTGTGGAACAAGATAAGATCCACAGATGGGGTTAGATGGGTTTGCCAGTTTAGCCACCTGTGCTGCTTGCGAGCCTAGCACTGGCTGATAGCAGGATTATTGCTGGTGACCAGAATGGGAGAGCTGCAATAATGGCCAGGAGAGATGGCTTGGCTGCAGTTGCTGGACACAGGCATTAGCGGTTTGAGGGTTTCAACAGTGGCAGGGATCTGCTGGGTTAAATAGAGGAGAAAGTTAAAGGGCTAGTTCTGGCTGTTAGCACAGGCTAACGAGCAGCTAACAGAAGTGAGCGTTTTTTACTAGGCAATACACACCATATTCAAATTACTACATGTAAGTCATTTTTTGTAGTTTTATCCAGTTTGTGTTTTTATTAATGTACAAAATATACATTATAAAATGGATGAGACACATTCAAAGTCAGCTGATGTAATACTGTACTGTAGGCACAACTGTGACAGACCCAAATTAATTCTCTGTTAATATGCCAGGTTTCTATATTGGCAAGCATAAAACAGCCTATTTTATGCTAATGACATTACCAATAAAAACAGACTAAACAACTCTGTCAGCTCTGTTCTGTCAACTAGAGAAATGTAATCGTCATACCTTGTACACACAACAGGCCATTTAAGGTCATATGCTACCCTGTTTTGACCACTGTTATCACATTTTTCCTCATATACATCTGTCATGCAGATAATCTATTGCCAGAAAGCATAAATTGACATACGCACAGATACTTCTACACAAAGTGATATGACTAAAAAAAATGCATCAAAAATGCATCTTCTATAAAACACAAAGCAAATATTTTTGCACCTCAAGCCTGAGGAAAAATTGATGATGTATCCACTGCATTACAGAACCCATATCGAGCTCTGACACTCAGAGGCTGACAGCACAGAAGCAGGGTAAACAAACAGCACATTAAGACCATCTCACAGTCAGCAGACTGACAGGTTAAAAGTCTGTTATCCATACAGATGAGAAGCAACCACCCTCTTTCCAGCCGAAACTGGCATCAGATCTTAAAACCAACTGATGTCCTTAAACCATATATTTACAAGGTTGGAGAGTGTCAGCCACTCATGTGCTAGATTATAGCGCCAACATCACAGATTAATGGGTTTCCTTTGGCCGCTTAGTGGGTATGTTATCCCATGTGGTGTTGGTCAGTTGAAACACATCGGGATAAGCCAGAGAAAGAGATTAGGAAAAATGCCATATTCCTACTGGCTCAGAGATTCCTTGCCTGGCTTTTTGTTTTCCTAAATCTTAAGACAATGCATCACAAGAAAAGGATATTATCCGAGCTTGGGTTTACTATTAAAAAACCTTAACAACAATTAAAAGGCCACAGCTGATTCTTAAAGATTCTTTTCTTCACTATTGTTTATTTATTGTTTTTTATTTTCTTTCTGTACTGTTTGATTTACAATCAGCAACTTATCAATGTTAAACACCTTTGACAAGGTTGGTCAGCCTTTGGGAGCAGAGAATTCTTCAACAAGAACACAATGGGATAATCTTTGTGTGCAAAGCTTTCTACACCTCCATGTAAAGGTCACGTAACTGGAGGCAGATAAGCTTGAATCTGTTGGGACAACTAACAAAGGCGTTACTATTCAATGGATTAGTTGTGTTTTCAGAACTATAAAGGAAAACCTTGGCGGTGTCTCTGTGGTAAACCTGTTTGTGCCTTTTCTTATTACTTGGTTTTGTTGTAAGGTTTTGGTAAAGCCATGTGTGTATCACAAAAATGAAACACAGCTGAGACTAAGTGTTGGACAATTTGAGTTATGACAATTTTATCTTCTCCATGTTTGTCTAAATGCCCCTACAGTTCTTCCTGACTTATGCATGAGAAACAGATGTGATGTTCTTGTTTCTTGCACGCTTCAGTGCCTTAACAACATTGTAAATGATAAGCAATATACTGACACATTAATACATGCAAAACTGTAGCGTTAAAACCTGGTAACATTTATTGCCAGTTAATATTGATTGACAGATATTATGTTATTCTTGATTAATCAAACTTACTGTAATTGTATCTTATATTATTATTATTAATAGATGGTATTGTATTCATTTGAATGCTTGTGACATTGATTTGAAGGCATTGGTTTATAAACGCTCAATATGAGCTTTCATATCCAAGCTGAAATATGGATTCAGATGCTGATGGTGCTTGTTTTTGTGCTCCTCAGCATGTGATATCCGACATGTGTTTGTCAATGTTATGTTTCCTCCCTGTGAAATCAGGTGAATGACAGCCCAGCTTCTCTCTGCACCGGTTTTGATTCATCGGTGTTCTGCACCAAAACAAGCAGAACTTGTTTTGTGACTCTAATGAGTCTCTGCACGAGCAGATGTACCCATAGGACATTTACTAAGTCTTAATTAGTATCCACTGACATATCATATGCCAAAGCTGTTGGCTAACTTAAACCAGCTCAAACACAATGAAATGCAAAATGTCATGTATTTTTTCACACACATACAATCCAGTTACGCCATTTGAATACTGTAATCAAAAGAACATCGTCTTCTTTGGGGAAAAAGGACCACAGGCACTCATGAAACAATCCTGTGATGTGCAGAAACGGCCTTTGATCGATCGTCCAAATCCATCATTTAATTTTAAATACAGTGGTTTCCATGGCAACCGCATCATTGACTTTACTAGGTGGTGACACAGGTACGCCCTTTTGTCCCTGGGTCTCGATAAGCGCTCACAGACATCTGAGGTCTGTATCAGCAGAGACTATATTTCACCGGAGACCACTGGCTGTGCTTCTCTGCGCCAGTTATGCTAAATCACACGCTCCGCTATTTGTTTGCGTATAGATAACAGTCACAGGAGAAAAAAGGGGAGCGTTGTATAGCTTGTGATGTCATAATGAAATGTATACAGATCCTTGTAAAGTGATCTATGGAAAAAGAACCACAGGTGGAATACAAACCAGAATAAAAATGATTTAACATACAGGGGACACAATCCAGAACACAGAAGTAAATGCTGTGCTACCAGCAAAATTAACATAATACATTCTACTACAGTACAATGCAAGAATAACATTTTTGATAAATAACATTAATAAAATGTTCTACTAACGTTAGATCAATGATTTGTTAATCATTTTGAGGAAATATTTAAAGAACATTAGCCTAACTTCTAAAACGGTTCTAATTATGTTCCCTGTTAACCAGGTAGAATCATCATGCAAAAAAAATGATGATCCCCCTGATTTATGTAACTTTATAACAGGATTGTGAATAAAGGGCTGTACAGTAACTCAAAACAAAAATAAAACAAAAGCCTTCATTAAAACAAGTTTTTGTTTATCCTGTTTTGTGTAACCTTGACAATGCTGCATGTAGATTTAATATGCGCTGAATAAATTCATGAAAACAGAACCTGTTGCCAATGCCACTGTAAATGCATTCCATTTTTTTTACATTTAAGAGTAACAGAAAGAGCTCTGATAATGGTTAGAAAATTCATGTGCCATGAATGTTGCAAAGAACAGAGAGATGTGGAGCTCATGAAAAATGATAATTTTTTAAACATTGCTTTGAAAGTTTTCCCCAAAACAATTGCCAAAAACACAGAACATAAACGTCAAGGTTACTTATAGGTAACAATCTGTCATTTATAAGGTTTACAAGGGATTAATAATAACTAAAGATAATGAAATTAAAAGTAGATTCACAGGTGTAAAAACTCTCTCATCGTTTACTTTGTACCTGCGAGCACATATCTACAGTACATATATTCTCAGTCTAAACATCTAAAAATAACAGCATAAATAACTAACATGATGGAAAGTAAAGTAAATGCAAGTAAATAATGACAAAACACGCTATACTATATTATATCAATTAGAAACTTTGTGTCAAGAGCTATGACATATAACATTGGTTATGATAAATGTTAATTCTCTGAGCCCAGACTCCGCAAACCAAACCTCCTTCGTTCTGCTGCCACCATGTACAGAAATAGTCTTATAGTCTTCCCATAGTCTAGTTCTATTCCTGATTCTTTTGGTAGATGGAAAGTAAACTGCTACTTTATAGTACATACACAAGCTGCTCTATAAATGAAATGTACCTTTATCCACAAACAAATACAGCTCATATTGAATTCAATTACAATTGTGGATTGATTTGACACTATTCTGCTTTGCAACGAAACCATAAAACTGTGATTGTTCCAATATATCCTTACATTTCTGCCCATACCTTGCATTGCATGATTACTTATAACCTATTGCACTGAAACATATTGAACTTATTACAGTAAAATAAAACAACAGTTTACACTATAATACATCCTATTACATTGCAGGCCTATTCCCACATTGTGGGAATATCACAAGAACTTTACCATAAAAACAGAGGGAAGATGGGTTTAAGCAAACATAAATCCACTGTTACAACACACAACATCTAAAATCTAAAGGCAAGTTCTTTGTACAGTTTTTCAACTGCACAAATCTGCTAAAACCATCAAACAGTCAGCATACATTTTAACACTCTGGGGATTCATTTCCTAAAGCAAAGCAACAGTGAAAAACTAGTGAGCATATGAGGAGCTCAAAAGCTTTATGGATTCATCTGTGTAATGCTCGTGGGCTTTCTCCACTCATTTCAAAACATCAACTTAAAACAGCACAATGCGGATTTACAAGTGCGCCTTGTGCAGCGTGATAATGTTGGAGGGGCTTGCAGTAAACAACCAGTTACTAAAATAAACCCTGTGTTTGTTTTTCATTACGCTACGCTACATATGCCTCCATCGCCTGTGTGACACCGCAAAGCTCCACTGTTGTTGGTCAAATGTGATATCCATCACAATTGACATTCTGTGATGTGATAAAATGTTTTGGGGTGACTCACAACAGGCAGTTGTGTCTCTTTAATGACTATATTACTGTAATCAAACAACCGGACAGGAAGTCACACAAGCGTCCAGCATGCTACAGGTGTGTCAACTGAGAGACGTCTGTTTATCCATAAATCAAACTAATCCATATAACAAATACTACTGATACCACCATTGAGTGCTTTGCCATAACTAAGTCAATTAATCTACACACATGTGGAGGGCTGATAAAATAACATTTTATATATTAACAAATAACATATTATGTTTTAAATTGCTCTATGTTGGTGATGAGAAGCTGCAATTTGCTAGTACTTGCATGAGAGGCCAGCTGGCAAAACATAAAAAACAAGAATAATTTCATGATTACGAAACCAGTCAGAATACAATCTGAACAGGTAGAAACAGATGCGGCGTGTCTGTTATTTATACAGAGCCAGACCTTCTCAACCAGGACAGAAATATAAGGCGTAAATAACAGCAGATCTGCAAATCACAGTCTAAAGTATTAACTTTCACCTCTCTGCTGCCATCTCTGTTTGAAATTAAAATTGCAGGTTACTTCAAGTACTTTTCATTACGTTAAAGTCAAATTAAGCCAGACATTTAGTGAGACATAAGACTTTAACACTAATCTGCTACATATTTGCTCAGTAACAGATTTTTGTTCATTTTATTAACCTAATAAAGTTACAGATTGCAGTTTTGAGTCATTATCCGAGCACAGCAATCACATCCTGAAAAAAGTGTTTTGAGTATTAAAATGACACTTTGCCTCCTGTGATATCCACATGTTTCTAACATTGATTTAGCCGTCATCACTCCATTGTATACAGTGCTAAGATGGGTAAGGTCTTACCTTAGGATATTGCTGTACTGGGATCAGTACTCTCTCTGACAGCTTGATGTTTTTGTTGCTGATGATATCCAAGTATTTTTTCACCTCCCCGTCTTTTCTCAACTCATCGCCTTCAAATTTTTCAATTTCTGAATAAAAGAAAAAACATGGTCACGGTTCTTGTTCCTCCAAAATTACAACACAGAAAACAAAAACATATTATTTGATCTATTAGCGATGCCCATACATCCCAGAAAACAGATGACATCACAACCAAATCCTGAGGTGAGATTCAACAAAATGAGACCACAGAAAACCTGAAAAGTCTAAGATTTTTAAAAACTGAAAAAGGAAAATCCTGACAAAAACAATAAATCTTTACTTTAAAAGTGTAAAAATTTAAATATTATTCTAAAAAATGTATTTTAAAGTGTAAAATGTATAGATCACTAATTAAATACATTCATAAATAAATCCTGACAATGCTAACTCCTTTAAACAAAATGTCAGATTTCCACACAAGATGCACTTTGTAGTGAAGAAGAAAAGGCTTTATGTATAGTCAGTCATTCAGATCTGCTGACCTCCACGGTTGCATTTCATTAACAACAATTAAATAAACAGTCTGTGTAGTACGTAACCTGTCACCTTAAGCCTGTTAAGTCCTTATTCGCATGACAAACACAAATTGAAAAGCTCCTGCGCAAAACAGTAATATTTTGTGCTCAAGGAATTTTATGGTTCTTTTGAGAATTGAGCCAGAGACTTAGCAGCCACACAGCATTAGAAGGGCTTGAAATGAAGCTGTCACCTGACTTCCTCCACGGACCTCCTTCTGTCACTGCTAAATTAATGCTCAGCAGAACTGAGAATTATGAATCTGTGCAACTCTTGTAAAACATGGAGACGGAAGAAGAGGAAGGAAAAACGAGGAGATGAGTGGAGAGGAGAACAGAAGAGGAAAGAGGAGAAAAGAAGTTAAAAGAGAAGAGAAGAAAGGAAGTGAGAGAAGAGAAAGAGGAGAGAGGAAAAGAGATGAGAAAACAAGAGAAGAAAGAAGGAGAGAGGAGAAGATATGAGAGAAGAAGAAAGGAGGAGAAAAGATAGGAGAAAATGATGGGCAAAGAAGTGAAGAAAAGCAGAGAGAAGAAAGGATGATAAAAAGAGAAGGAGCTGAAACGAGAGGAGAGAAGAAGAGAGGAGAGAAAAATAGAGGAGTAGAGGTTATGAGAGACAGCAGGTTAAAAGAGACCATTATTTCTCACCTCAACTCTGGTGAGACTTTCTTGCCTAAGTCTGGAAAAAATCACGTTCTTCCACTTTCAATTCTACAAGCAGCAGGGAGGAGAAGAGGGGCTTTCTGCCTGCCTGGATTTCAGTGCGGGACCTTTTTAAGTTTTAAGACCAGTGATGCTGGTGCATGTTGGCCTTAACAGAATAAACCACAAGTTGCTTGTGCCAATTACAGCTCTCCTGCCTGCACATGTATGTGACTGATAACTCAGCCTCTGTTTGGTTCCTCAGAAATTATCTTATTTATCTGTTTCTATAAATAAACTGCTTATTTTCCCAGCAATTTTCCAAGAGCTTTACAATAAATAGCTGGAAAACAATTACAACCCCTCTGGTATCGGCTGTTTATAATAAAATCCGCTGGTACCTCATCAGAAACATTGCAAGAATTCTGAAGTGAGTTTTGTTTTACTAAATAATATTAAAAGGTAGAGAAAGTACATTTGCATTGATGCTTCTTATTGAAGCTATTGAAAATATAAGTATATAAAATATACAGACAACTATATAGACATATAAAATATAGGCAGAAAGATGGATGAATATGTATAATGTACACGCACACATACATATATACTGTGTACATACATACATACGAGAGAGAGATGGAGAGAGAGAGAGCGAGAGAGAGAGAGAGAGAGAAAGGAACAGAAAGAGAGAACTCAACTCAAGAGTTCAAACTTTTGTGGTGCATGAACTGAAGTGTTAAGGGGTCATGCTTCATCATTCTGCCTTAAGCAGGAGACGTCATCTCAGGTTTCTAAGGGAAGTCTTTTCTCTGCCTAAGTGTAAATCACCTGCAAAACAGGATGTTGTAAAATAACTATTTTCTACAACAAAAGTCAAGAATGACATGACTTCAGTTGTGTCTTTGTGAAATTAAGTTTTGAGGTTTTCGGCTGACATTGATATTGTCTCTCTCCCTCTTTCTCTCATTATTTCTTAGCTAATGTATAAAGAACTCAAGCCGAGCTAAAAATGAGAAACACTTGGCAAGTGAGTGCTAACAATAAGGGATGCTGAGAAATGATTCCGGGTGTGTGTGCTGGGCTTTGGCTACGGACATTACAACCATACAGCATGATTTATGTTCCCCAGTAGAAAAGCTATTGCACAGCATCCTTAATTAATGTTTGTTTCTATATAAAGTGACATAAACATAAGAATAGAAGGGGCGGGGGCAAATTTATCTCATCATAAATCCACTGGTAAATGAGATATATTCTGTGCTGGTTCTATGCTTTTTTATTTGCACACAGCAGATTAGATCAGGCACAATTCAAAGCTGCTAAATTCATTTGATTTTTGCGTTGTACAAACTGCCAGCAAACTGAAAAACAAGCAACATTAAACAAACAACAGGGCTTTAGGACCTCAGTGTTCTGGGTTTCATTGATTTTAGATGCCCTTACACATTTAAAGTAATCTCTACACATATACCTCCTGCTCCTTTTTAAATGGGCTTTGGGTGGACACGTGATCCTATATAGTGTCCACCATGTAGTGTCCACCATGTAGTGTTTATATATGATTTAGTATATTTTCCACCCCTTCTACAGAGGTGCATTCCAAAAGTGATTATGCACAGCTAACAGTAATGACTCGGTACATGGAGGTGACAATTGGCAAAAGAGATCTGTGCATGTTTATTTGGGCACACATTTTGCCTTATTGTAATCCATCAGAACGCAAATGAACAGAAAGCGCATACAGTCCCAGCTGCCAAGGTCCTCTGTGATTGTATTTTCCTATTTAATAACATAAATCCCCCTTTGAAGGACATGCTTGATCTGTAATAAAGCCTGGCTTGAAAACACTCAAATCAAAGAACACAAACATAAGAGTTTAATATAGAGGTTTTAGGTAGAAACTTTACACCATCAGCCTGGGATTTGCCGGTCTGTACGTATTTGAGGAAAAGTCCTTTTTATTACTTTATTATGTAATTAAAAACACACAGTTGCGCACTCGCTTGTGAACCAGAAGGTGTTGTTGCTGCGGTTAATGCTAACAGATTAGTAAGCGTTTTATTGCTTTCATACAACAGTTCTATAAACAACAAGCTGTTATCAATAAACTTATATGACTAGTTGTTTTTCTGCAAATGAAAAAAGTTTCAGAAACATCCAAAGTGGTTTCAGGCACTGCAGGTTGCCAAGCAACGTCCAGACTGACAGTCTGTCTGTAATGCTGAGAACACAGAGACGCAGTGATACAAACAATGAAAAGTTTTGGTGCTGCTGGAATATTTAAAATGTATTTTTTTGCAAAGAACCTAAGAAACTAGCTTAATAAGACACATACCTTAAACAAAAGCTGGCTTGACTTTGAATAAAAATATGTTTTACATGCCATCATTTAAACAATTTTAAAATGTTTATTTTCAGACAGTTTTAGTTATTAAAAACCCATTTCTCTTTTAGCCATTGATGTTAGAAACCTCTTTTTTAACATTCTAAATAACCTATATAACCTTATTAATTAACCTTACCCTTGTCTCTAACCTTGTCTTCCTAATTTCAGTTTCCAAACTTCCTAATCAGTTTCCTCACGCTATCTGAACTCCTAATAAGGGGATAAATACTTGAGGTCTTCAGGACAGTTGGTCGACAGATGTCAGCACAGTGGGTTCCTGCACCTTTCAAGGGCTGCCATAACAAATTTAGAACTCTGAGTGAAGCTAAACGAATCAGGAGAGTTAAAGAAACAGAGTCATGAAGTTGAATTAATGCTGAGAGTTAATGTGAGGTTGTGCTTTCATAAATCACTGCATTTACAGATTCGTTCATCCAACATACATACATACATACATACAACATACAAACCTTCCACAACTATAACAAATGGCAGCAGCTAATAACTGTCTACCAATAGCAGACTGAAATTCAGAAATTCCTAAAATCATTCACACATGCTTTTTTAGCAAATCTCTTACATCCTTTAAAATCTAAATAGCTCTCCCAATCATAATAAAATTCCTAATTGAATGGTTGCCGGAGGGCTCATATTATGCATGAATAAGAAAATGAGAGCGAGCTTGTGATGCGTTTAAAGAAGACACGAGTCCCCGGCACGTTCGGTGCCACAGACGAAGATCCAGAAGAGCTTTCACATCACACGCATCAGTTTAACCTGTCTGAAGCCCGCAGCAAAGTTAAAAATGAAAACATCACACGCTTCATTCTGTATGCATTTTGTTCCCCTGCCAAAACGCACATTAACATCTGCCACATGTATAAAATCGAGCTAACGCATGCAAATGAATGAGAGTGAAACAACAAGCACGTCTGAATATATACACTGTCAGCCACACCCCCCCAAAGAGTGATATTTCTTCAAGCCACCAAACATGAAGAGTTCTCCTTGCTTCTCTTTCCACAAGTCTACAGGTCGACCATTTTTAGAACGTGTCGCTGCAACAGCAAGAAGAAAAGGAACTTGTCACCCAGAAACAAAGACACTTGGGAACTTGTTTTGGAGTTTGAACTGCAGTCTATGCGGTGGAATTCATAGCACAAACCAACGGCCTGTTACCCAAAACAGGTAAACATATCCCAATATAAAAATGTTTATATAAAAACAAGTGAATAGATAAAAACCAAATCCATTTCTATTCAGTCACACACAGTTATTATAGCTACTGTATAGTAAAACACATTAATATTGATACAATTAAAACTTACATGGCAATATGTTACTGAATCACAATGCTGCTATATGGCTGATAATTATTTGTAGAGTATTTGCATTTGTATTGTCATAATTCTAGTAATTTACAACTAAAGAAGGTCTTTCTTTGTCTCTGTCACAAAAGGCCAAAGACATGTCTCTTATTATTTGGAACACGGTTTTTAAGCCATCTATCAATTTTGGCTGTGGAACAACATCAACATATTTATCAATATATTAAGGTTGCTGCCATTAACCTATTAGCCTACACATGATTGCTCTGTGATAGAAAGCTATGGCTTGATAAGTTTTAAAATGGGAGGCTGTTAGGACAAGCTGATCCTATCAACATGGCCATTTTAAATAGCTCACACTCTACATACTAATGTTTCCTCTTTGGGAGATTGCATGGTCGGTCTATCAGTGTCTGTTACTGTGCAATCTGCAGGTCAAATATAAATGGCAAGAGAACTACATAAAGTTTAAAAGCTACTTATGAAAATGGAAACCTGTCATTAAATAATCATTCCATCAGAACACACAATTCTCTGACCTAATGATTTTGGCCTGTCAGGAAAAGTTTATGGCTATGAGCTGCTTAGAACACAAAGGATGTTCCAAATATATATGGACATAAAATACCCTCACAACTGCAACAACTCAGGAAAATTATTGACACATCAAGAGCTAGTTTTCAAACTCAGTCACCTTAAAAAGCAGCTTTTGTTTTGGTACACAACATTGCTCAACTGCGTTCCTTAGCACTAATTTAAAGCACCTATGATCTGTTAGCTACACCTCTCATTAAACCTTAAACATAAATAGATTTGATTAAACATGCTGTAACTAATTTAAACTGCAGACACGCAGTTATTCTACAGTGTGTGTTGAACTATTCGCAATAGGAACCTGTTACATATTTATATTGGTGAGATGGAAAAAACAATTCATGGTTTTTACTTAAACTAGTTGTCTCCAAACAGCAAATGCTAAACTTGGTTTAACAGAGAACGGCAATTTAATACGGCAATATACTTATGCTTTTCCATATACACTAATTACATAAGTACTTTAGCAGTAGAATTTTCCCATCAGCCACAGCAATCCTTGAGAGGCTTGTATTATTGTTGTTTACGCTTCACTTTAATCGCTGCACTTAGGAAACAGTAAAATTACATAATACATAAAGGTGAAATAAAAATACAGCTACATTCTCTGATTAAGCCAGTGTTTGTGCAAACTTTGACATGTTTATTTTTTATCTTTGTATTTAAGACTTCATAAAAAAATCCTACTACATCTTTACTCTCCTCAGGTAATATCCATTTCTGAAATGCTGTTGGTAAGCAGATTTCTTCAGCCTTACATTTTGTCCCTCTGAGGCAAAGAAGGCTCAATTTTAGAAACCCTGAAGTGGACACAGTTGCCGTCTGTCCTGTTCTGAATAAGTACTTTGCATCAAGTCACCTCTATAAAAGCAACCAGCCTCACAATACCAAAATGACAGGCTGGAATTTGAAGACTCCTCTCCGTTCCCTCACGAGGAACAGCTTATTCCAGTTTGGCAATTGTCTGAAGTGGATTGTATCACCTGGAAATTAAAGCATCAGGGTGGATGAGATGGAAAAGTTTTTAACAGTCTGTTTTTTATCTCGATAAACTGTGAATTTTATACTCTGGAATTTCTTACAAGTCTGAGGGAATCTATTTCTGTATTTCTCCATAACCACAAATCTCCTTTAGCCACACCCTCCCCATCTCTCCAGGGTTTGGTTGGGGTGAGAGATATTAAGATTGTTGCCTCCTCCTTGGGAATCTTTATTAAAATAAAGTAATAAAGACTCAGACTGATCTTCAAAGAGCAGCATAGCCAACTGCAAATTGTGGATTTTTTCACCAAATATTCAAATTGCACCCCCAATGGCTGATTCTGGAACTGCTGCTGAACATAATCTGCGGGGAATTTCAGAAACTCCTAAAAGCAGAGATGGATTTTAACAGACATTGCTTCCAAGTTCCTGCAAGATTGTGCTGTACCTTACTGTCAGTACCTTTTGCTTATATCATTTATGCATTATATATAACAAGCATTATATACACAAGTATCAATATATCAAGTTTTACATTTATTAACTTTTGAAAGAGTTCATAAAATGAGACACATATGGTAAATAATGTACTTAGTTATAGTAGTTACTTATTTAATAAACTGGACAGATAGTTTTGTTGCAAGCAAACAAAATCTCTTAAAGCCAAGCAGGCTATGGTCTCATTTTGTGTGGCTCTCAAAAAACAGCAGCTGTATATGTCACAGATCTTTTAGTCATTGCTTTGCCGCACTAAAACGTGTTTTGATAAGGATCGCTGCCTTTTCACCATTTAAAAAAACATAATCCCCAAATTATTCCATTAATCTGTGTGAGCCATTTCACAGTGAATCTGCGCGGATCTGTGCAGCTTAAGAGAGGTCTAGACATTAGAGTTACAAAGCAGGCATGGGCCATTAGCTGAAGTGCTTAGTCCTCAGTTGTTTTCGGGCCGCCTGGTGTTTGGGATAAGTTACGCTTTTATTGATCGTCGCTGTAATATTAATCACTTCCTTCTTAAAGGGTGTGAAAAAAATTACCGAAAAACTAGATGCTGTAAGAAGCTTCTAACCTCAATGCATAAACTTAAAATATGAAAGTATTTATTTGTTTGCTTAAGCAGGGCTCAGTGATCCTATAGGTTCATAGTACCACAAGAGGCATGATTATTATACAACAATCTGAAATAAATAAAATATGTGTTTGAGTAAACAAACGCTGGCAGGGTACCAGTAACACAGCATGATATTTAACAAACAGCAAGGATTTAAAAATAAATAAATAAATGATATTTTTGCTGCTGTTGAAACAGTCTGTCACCAAAGATGAGTTTTGTTTTATATAAAGCTAGACATATTAAATTTAAACAGTTGATTACATATAAATTAAATAACCCCAAAGAAGTATACAGTCAAAGGCAACCTTAAAATAAATATTTATCTTTTTCTGCTGTGGAAAATTAAGTCTTTTTAAGATAGTATCTAGTTCCCACAGGGAAAGCGTTCTTTACTAACTGTGATCTTTATTATACTTTCACTGATTACCATTAAAACCAATTCAAGGAGGCAAAATCTGCAGATATTCAGACTGAATTTGGTGACGTATACGTCAACTTTCATAACCATATCCGATTTAGTTCACAGAGCATCCAAATGACTTATCCCTTTAGTGGAGGGACCTTATCTTGATCTGCTTTAAAGATCACGACTTATTATTTTTGGAGCTCATAAAGAGAAGGACTGTCTTCATTACACCCTGACAAACCATCAAAAACGTCTCATTTCTGTCAGGATCCAATTTTTTGCTGTTTAAGCACAACATTTGAAAACTCAGCTGTATGTGAAACCACATGAACCATAGCTGCAGGTTTTCAGAACACAAACAAGCTGAAATACAAATAACACAAACTTGCGTTTTGTTAAGCATATGAAATGAATGTTTTATAATAATATGTTTACTTTTACCGAAAATGTACCAAGTTTCTGACCTGGGCCAGTTGTCATTTAATTGCATACATGCTTATTCAACAGCGCACACCCCACTGCGCTCCTCTGCACTTGAGATAATCTAAGCCTGTGTGAGTACTTTGTAATAGCTGTAATTGCCTCTTAATTACTCTGCTTGCTATCTGATGAATTGTCAAGGGCTGCTTTTATCTTATTCCAGCTATAATGACTTCAGATCATACGCAATGTTACCATGTTTGGTCATTATCCTTATGACCTCACACAGGTAAACAGCGCAGTCCCGCTGAGGTAAAGCACTGAAATAGTGTGAACTATAAATATCCATCGTTCATAACGATCTTGTTGTTTCTGAACATTTTAAATAAAGGATTTGAGGATTAGCAGCTTAAAGTCAATGCATTGACATTGTAGGTTTACTGTCTTATTGCTTGATCTCCATTGTGCTCAACCGGCCGAAGTTGGGATGCTGTAGTTTATCTGATATAATAAAAGCTAAACAATGTCTTAACAATAAAAAGCACGTCATCTCAATCAGAAAAGTAAGAACAGTCGCTGAATAAACGTGGTTTATGGCACATGGATAGATTTCCGTTTCGTGTATGGCTAGGTTGGATACACAGCCTGTTCGGTGTTGCATGCGGGATATTACATGGGTCGCTGTCTTAAGTAACAGAAAAACATCTTTCATAAAGAACCTCCGATCAGTCACCTTACTCTACTTCACAAATTCTCACCAGAGGACACACTGACTGACAACAAAACACCTGACACCGTTCAAGAACAGCTCAAAACGTTTAAAGACATTTTCCGCACGATAAAAGCGCAAGCAAGATTCAGCAACGACGCCACAGAAGAAATCATAGTTTACCTTCAGCGAGAAGCCGCAACGCGTGCACGAACGAGGGGTCCAAGCTGTCCTTCTCGGCTATGAGCTCTGGCAAGTACTTGTCCTGATCCATCACTAGATACCTCTCCCGATCACCGCCGGTGCAGGTGAGACGACCGAAGTGTTGAGTGATGGAATGAGTGTGGATGTGGCTTTTTGAACAGACTGCGTATTATCTGGGAGGGATCGTGTGGTTTTCGCACGCGTGGAGAACACAATGTGGAAGATATCAATGCTGTGTACCCATATCCCCAAGCACGATGTGAACGCAAGTCTTTCATATAAAACCTCCCACCTCAGTCTGAAAATCCGTGCTCTCACTCCGCCCATCTATATCTGGATTGGTCATGGCAGGGAGCCGACTGCATGCAAAACCCAGATATTGTCTATATGTCTTGGGGTCTTTGGATACGCACCAAGTCGCTAGTTCCCTCTGCTGATCGGTCACCCCCTGTCCATGGTACTGAACACCTTATCTTCTATACAAATGATTTTGTTCAGTCACGTAAAGTCTACACGAACAGTTTTGAACAAACTTCTTAAATTGATCATATAATTTCAGACAACCAACGCATGAAAAATAATCTTTTTTCACATGCTTTAAAATGAAAGTAGCTGCATTTAAATGATAGCATTAATTGGAAATATGAAAAAAATAAATAACTGAGACTAATACAAGTTACTGGTTCTGAACAGCAGAGTTAGAAGTTAAGTTTGGTAACGGCCATGAATACCAATCAAAGGATTTCCCATTTGCCTCAGTTTGCCAGGATGGATTAAGCTGTTGTGACAGACAGTCACAGATAGTGCAGACGCTCACAAACACACACTAACTCTTAGCCAAACAGCTAAGCACATATGGAGGGGGGGATAGCCAAAGAGAGAAAAGTAGGAGGTAGTGGAAGGAGGAACAGGGACCAGCTTGCCTAATTAATAACTGAATGGATTACAGCACTGTTTGGAAACATCTGCATCCCAAGTGTCATATTTACTGTCTGCCTGTGAACTATGAACATAATTACTGAACACTAGTCCACACAGAGAGTGTTAGCACTATATATTTAAACTATTTGGCACAAGTTATTGCGAAGTAAAAAATAAAGTCTCATGTGAAATCTGTTGTGAAACAAGTTACGACTATAAAAGCATGCAGAGATAAATACATGTTTCTGAACTAGAGTACAGTTTAGTAAAAGGCCTTTATTATGGGATGTTAACGCTGTGCCATTTGCAAAATGTATACATGTCGTACATATCATTAAATGTATGCATTGACATATATACTGCATCACCAATGTCCAGTTTGTATTGCTTGTTTGACTGAATACAGTATTTACCTATCATTCATTTACATTAGCCACATTTTGTTTATCATAAAAATCTTATAAATGTTTATGTTTACAAGTCAATGCTTTTTTTTCCTAACATCAAAGAAACATCATAAGTTAAGATCATATCTATAGAGTTAAAGGAATTCTTGCTTTATTTAGAAGGGAAAAATAAAACTTCACTGACATAGATGGAAATAACGTCTGTATTTCTTTCAATTGTCATTCAAATCTGGTAGCTGCAGGTCCATGTTGCGTATGAGATTTAGCAGGTTGGAGTCAGTCGGGGAAATAGGATAATCAAATGGATTTCTCCCTTATACATTGATTTTTGAGGTAGTGAATGGGAAAAGATTAAGGAAAAAGAAACAAGGTTTTGTGAAGGATCAACAACTTCTATACGTCACTCACCACTCAACATAATGAAATTCTATTGAAAAGCAAAGACTATCACTTGTGTTGATACATGGTTCTTTGGTCCCTTTGTACAAGATGAAAAAGCTTTTGATTTTAAGATTGCGATTTATCGAAAGAGATTCACTTAGGTTAATTTATTTTTTCTCTGTTCCCATTTTTACCAAACATCTTCCTGTTTGAAATAATTGAAATATTTACTTTATTCTACAGCTACCCCAACCTTTCATTCATTGATTTTGTGTTTATAACAGCCTCTGTAGAAACCAATGAATACATTCTTTCATGCTGAAGGTCTGAGGCGTTTAGTCAAAGATAATACTAGTGACGTCTCTGTCCCTACTTTTATCACGTTAACAATTTACTTTGCATCATGTATTAAACCAGTTAGAACGGCTTTCTGCAGCACTCTAGTGGACAAAAGCAGTACTACAGGTTCAAACAGACAGCTCATTTCTCAATATTTTGTAAATAAACTGCTTTTCATACCTTCACAAAGAAATGTGTCCCATACCTTCACAAAGAAATGTGAAAGATGGGACGATATTGTATTGGAATAGCATTTCAAGCTGAATTTTTCCAAAACATTTTCAAACACTACAAACCAAAAGATCTGTGATTTAAACTTGAGCGTTTTTACCTTAATAATTCAACTTTAATATTAATGACTATAATGACTTTTCAAAGAAACAAATAGATTTCATTATGGATTGATGACATCCAAAAACTAAAGGATTTTTTTGAGGAAAATTATGGGGAAAAAGATTTTTAAGTGATAGATTGCAAGGCTATGGCAGCACCATATGTTAAAACACAATCTTATCATTTAGCTGTCAAGAAATTGCCACAGTAGATACATGGCTTTACACCTCAGAACAAGCTCCCTAAAAACAGTAACAATAAGACTCATAGCAAACCTGACACTGTAACAAATATATCTGCACTGGATTTGCTTCATAACTGTAATCGTAGCAGAAATTGCTAACAAACCTTAAATCTTTCAGAAGTCTGAGACCTGAGTCACAGTTTCATGAGGCACTTTTGTGTGTGTCAGAAACAGAGCGACTGCAACTAGCATAGGTAAGACAGTTTTGTTGTTTTAGCACAGTCTCAGATTGTAGAAATGCAATAGCACACTGTGTGAATTATTAAGCAGCACTATTGAGAGAAATACAGGGAGGGAAGGAAACGGGGTAATGGGATATTAAGCTTTGCTCAATTCGTGGACCAAGGGTCCACATGACATCAGAGACCCCTGAGTCACGTCAACCTTCTGCTGCTTCGCTTTTAAGATTTATGTATTTATTTATTTTTACAAGCTCTCTGCTTTACACAAAGCAATCCATTCTCCCCTGACAGGTGGAAAGAGCTATTGAGACAATGCTATAAACATCATAGACTGGAAACAACTTAGTGTGTAGCACACAACTCAGTGTTGTAGTACACTTTGTAGCCACTTAAATTGGAAAAAAGGAAGTCAGATGTGTACAAATGGAATTTGCACAGCAAACAAATATTATTAATGAAAAATGTTAGGTAAGGAAAGGTACCATTATAATCTAAACACATCAGACAGAAATGATAATATATTTAGAACTGAATTTCTCTTTTTTTTCAGATAAAAATATTAAAATATCCCTAAAACAAAATAACTTTCCTAATAACCTTGAGAGAGAAACGTTTAGAAATTAGGTCTTGTTGTCAGGTATTAGATTTTGAAAAGTTTTAACCCCATTAGCAAACAGTTTTTTTTCCTAAATATAAATCTAAGAAAATGTCGTCAACATTGCCAATGGCGTAAGAAAAATAAACTTAATTCAAGACCCTCTGAAAATAACCATTATTATTTGATTATTTGGAATTATTAGGAAAACATGGATGGTCCTAGAAGAGGGCTAAGCAGGTTGTCACTGTTAATTTAAAGATTTATACATCTAACATATGGGACAGAACTTTTGTGTGCTTAGAGGAAAAATGTGTTTTCTTCTAAGCAAAGTTAGAACAATGCATCACATTTGTGAAGACTGGCTGCCCCCGGCCATAAGAGTCCATGTAGGCAGCAGGGTTAAATTACTGAGTTTGCAGTACCCTGACAAGCAAAACTCTTTGTCATCCACAGTAATTTTCACTCTGAGTTCCCTTGTAAAGGAAAGTCTAAAAAGAGCCTGTGGGCACAAAGAAAAAATGTGAATATAAAAGGCCTTACACTACTAATTGAAATAGCTTTTTTTGAACCACTTCCTAATATCAGCCGTTATTTTAGTCTATTCCAGAGAGACCAATCCATGATCAAATACGATAGTTTTACAGCTCCCCTAGTTACTTGTATACCATCTTGTCTTTTGAGGACCATTACTGAGAATAAAAGACAACCAATATACTATATAAATAAACAACGCCTTTTCAGCAAAATTGTTTATAATCAGTTAACCATAATAAATTATATTTTTATATTTTAAAATGCATCATAAATATCTGAGGAATAATATTCTGTAAATAGATTCACAGTGGATCTGTGAGATTTGGGTTGGGTTGTGATAACAATAGAAAACCACAAACAGACACAGTGAGAGAGATTATGTAATTCAATAATGTTTTCAAATGCTGTAAGTTCCAGGAATCTCCTCCATATTTATGTGTATTATTTTCTGCTGTCTAATGTGGACACCTGGTTCAAAAACCTTAGAAATAATAATAGACTCTGTCTGCACATTATAGGCCATGATCTATAGTACATTAGACCATCGTTCACACAGGTCCAATACTATTTGGCTAAGGCAAATATTTGTGGAATATTGTGTCCTGCACATGGAATACTGACCATCTGAAGGACAATGACAAAAGTGCAACGTATTGAAAAATCATGGCAAACTTTGCTGCAGGATAAGGCTAAAAAAAGATGAATGACCACAATCGGTGCTTTTTACACTGTGAGATCCCAGCAACTTCGACCAATGGAATCAGTGGCACTGGCTGCCATTTTTCTCATTCAATTGTGAAGGCAGAATCCAATAAATGTAATTGCCACAAATGCACAACATACAGCATGTTTGCAGAAATATGTGCCATTTATTCAAAGTAACAAATGGTTCGCAGGTGCAAATGAATTGGTGAGTGAAAGGCAATGCATCACACAGTATACACCTTCCCATACATCAAATAGTGCAAGTCATTGGGAGTGTCAGCCATTTGTTTTGCAGTGTGGCAGAAAGGGAAATGAACTTGCTATCAGTCTCAGGGACAAACAACAGCTAGTGTTTCCCTTCTCATTAGTCGCAAACCACATCTAAATAAAGAATCCATAGCTAAGTGTTTGATCTCCCAGTTGTCTTCTTAAATGCATGAGCAACAAGCAAATCAATGAGTAAAGCCTACAAGGATTAATATGATGCTTTAAATGATCATTAAACAATAAGACTGGGTACTAAGCGACCTTTGGACTCCAAGCTCTCTAATGCATTTCAAATGTAAGTTCATCTTCAAAAGAAATCAGTCAAGCTCAACTAGAAAAACATGAGTAGCTTGTTCCTTGTAAAACTGATTTCACGAACATCTTTTTTTACTGCTTCTAACAAACACATCTGTTCACCACAGTCACTAACTTACATTTGTTATCAAGGGCAATAACTGTAATTGCTAAAGGATTTACAATGAATAAACTCTGTTTTAGTGTGTGATACATGGTAGGTGTTTTCATTTGAAGGGTAAATCATTACGTGCTACAAAGCATGCATGGGATAATGTTTACAGAGAATATTACAAGCTTCTTCTATTAAAAAAACAATAAATAATAAAACAAACATGTCTACTGTACTAACATACAAGCAGTAATGTTAATATTTAGCATTTAATACTTTCAGATCTTAAACTTAACTCTTCTACAACAGCAAGTAAATTGTTCAATAGCAGATATAAGATGTTTTATACGTCTTATGTTGACTTCACTCACTTCATGTGATTCTTACAAATACACACAACGTTACTTGTAAAAAAAAAACATAGCTGCTAAGTATTCAGTTAAACATTCATTTGTGAACGTAAACAGCTGACATACCACAGTTCTTCAATACAGTCTGAAAAATGCATTAGGTCGTGAAGTGATCATAAAGTCAGTATTAATATAAGACAAAATAATCGACGGCGCCAGATCCATTCATTTAACTTTAAATGTACAAAATGTACCTAAAGGGGAAGGTTAAGGGCAACAGGTCCACTCACCAATAGTCTCACAAAATCCAGATGACACAACTGATACCTATTTCCCATGTATGCTGAGGAGCACTTAGAAAACATTTATTAATATAGTGTATTTTTAATATATGTGTTATCTGCATGTTTACCGTAATGCGATAAAACTGTCTTTCGCTTTTCGTGTTTATAAGCATTATTTTAAAGCAGCTTCAGTGGTTCTGGAAACCGGACCTGGTTTATGCATGTCTAGTCTAAATCTGGCTTGTGTTTTTTAACGATCATATGTGAACACATAATAAACGATAGTCAACCACGGAATAAATCGTTTTATAAACAGTGCTGAAAAGAGCCGAGATAAGTTTTGCTTACCGCGACAACAATCCTGAGCTCAACAACTTAACCCGTTGTTTGCATTGAACGATAACGCCTCATATTTAACTGCGACGGTAGCCCAAGCGTACAGAAAGTGCCAGATTTATTTCCGGTTTATAGTGAAAACTTGTGCCACGTTTGTTTATTTATTTATTTATTTGATAAATAATTATTGACATAAACAGTGATGCTAATAATAAATGCTTTGCTTTACATTGTACAGTAGAAATCTGACCACAGGGTGACCTGGTTTGTGCCAAAACGACACCATAACGTTAAATTAATAACATAAATCAACTAATAAATGAATACATAAAAGTTTTTGGGAGGCGTTGCAAAAAAATTCATAGCACAGCTTTACTCCACAAATTTAGCTGGACATATGGGCACATTTTGGAAAAGTGTTGTTTGGTTGTTTGTTAGTTTGGTACTGAGATGGTCTTGGTTTGTAAAACATACAAAAGTAGTTGTTTCAGGTGAAGCAAATGGAATTGCTGTTTTATACTATTTCTCTCAGAGACCTCACTTTAATGGAAATTAAGTAAACATGACAGGAGCCTGAAAACAGCTTTGCTGTAAACAACCACATCCACCCTCGTGGAGATGAGCTGTGAAAGTTGCATTTACCAACTCTGTCAGTGTTCATCTGAATAAATTACACAGCCCAAGGGAAATGTATTAAAATGTACTGTCTCTCCCGACAGTGCATGCACATTTGTTTCCTCAGGGCTGGAGGAAGACTGAAGATGAAGAATGTAATCGTGGTTCATGGTGGAGCGTGGGCCATACCTGACTCAATAGATGAAGCATTGATGGCTGGAGTCAAGTCTGCTGTCTGGGCCATTCTGTCATTAGGAATAGGCATAGTTCTCTGGACACTGTGGAAAGAGCTGTCAGGGTCTTGGAAGATGACCCAGTGTTTAGTGCAGGTTACAATTGTGCTTAAATAGTCCCACATGTAATTGCTGATTTTTTAAATATAATTTTGAAAGGAAATCTGTAACATTCTGCAGGAATAAATGTAACATGGTAGCATTCTTAAATAGTTGGTCTAGCTGTGAGAACATGTGAGAACATATTAAGATTAGTCCAAATAATTCTAACCAACACACACAAGGCAGGAAATACGTAAATCTTTTGAAACAAAGTTAGGAAGAAATGACTAGCGATTTGTTAAGCTTTAGCGTTTTAGCACAGATATGGTTGTATGTATTTGTCCTTCCTTATTGTAAATTGCTAATGCTAAATAATCTTATATGTATTTCAAGCAGAGTAAGTTCAGACTCAGTTGTTTGTGAGAGACTTCATCTACTCTCTGAGTGGGGAAGTATTTCAACACAAACCCCCTAGACACTTTATTAATGATCATCTGGAGAGTAAGGTGAGAGTTTCTCAGATAATTATCAGATTACACAAAGGGAAGCAGAAGCAAAACAAGACACTTCATTAACACACCCGGCCTGTCGGTGTCAATCTCATTTGTGATGGCTAACTGCCACCAAGAGTAAAATGGCTGATCATTTTCATATCTGAGCTGCACTCTCAGCAGCTTGTGAGAGGATCGTTTTAAACGCTGGGGTAGCCGGAGGCAAAGGCTGATCAATAGGTGATTAATGCAGTCCGGTTGAGAGTGCTAAGAGCTAGACATCAGAGTGGATAACAGTCAGGAGTATGTCAGGGAAACGGGGCTGGTGTCGGTTCCATGACTGAGATAAGAGTGAAAGATTTGTGATGTTGTGTCACTCCTGAATAGTGTTTGTATATCAAACTGTAGTGTTTTGTCTTCTGTATTCTGTGTTTTCTTTAACAGTGTACACATAATTCAGTATATCTATCTATCTTGATGATATCTCTAGATATCTCAAGATATCTCTGTGCATCCATCCATCTAATCTGCTTGTTTGTCTGTCTGTCTGCCTGTCCATCTGGCTGTCAGGCCACAACAGTCTATAACTCAGTATATAGGACTCTGGTGTAGGACATTTATAGTTTATAGGACACTTTTCTTGTGCAGGTCAGGGTTCTGTGCTTGATACAGATGGAGAGGTGGAGCTGGACAATGTCATCATGGACAGAAAGACACTTGCCGCTGGAGCCGTTTCCTCTGTGAGAAACATTGCCAACCCTGTTAGTCTGGCTTGTGCTGTTATGTAAAGGAGCATTTATTTAACATTGCAAATACATTGTATTGTTGTAAATGTGATACAGAAAGCTTGTGTGACTTTCTAAATGATTTCTTACAATTAAATATACCCATTATACACATTTAGATTCAACATCTAATTCTTCTTTATGAGGAATCAGATCATAGATGCTTCTGTCTGACTCACTAACTGCTCATTGCTGTAAAGTGGATGTCTCTGTAATTGACATGCACAGTCAATTCACAAGAAAATAAGACCCAGTGCTTAAGACTAGCTCTTAGTGTCGGCTTGTTTGGGGACATCTTTCAAGATTAAATGAAAACCCTACAAAGGCTGGAAAGACCCAAATGCTGTTTCTTTCTTTTTTATAGCAGATTAAATGATGTTGACTTCAAAGGTGAAGTGATATCACACCTCTGTGGATTCAGAATTGTTCTTTGCCTACAAAGCTTTTCTTGTCATTTCTTCAGCTGCTTTGCGATGACAGACTCAAAGGGAAATAAATGCTGGATGAATTTCAGATTGATTTCAATCAGCGCTCTTTGTAATGGCATAGATGGAGCTCAGTACATTGATTTATCTCCCCATGCATGTTTTCAAATCTAGAACCATCAAATTAAGAGACACTTTTCCCTTTTCATACTTTCTATTTATACATCACACATACACACACACACACACACACATACACACACACACATACACACAAACACGCAYACACACACACACACATGGTTGTTTAAAAATAATGCTACAAATGTTTAAAAAAGTTAGAGCCTCTGCAAACTAATGAAGCCATCAGATTTGATATTTTGCACCAAATGCAATAAACATTATGCATTAATATGAAGTGTGGTATTCAAATACTTATATGCTCAACAACCCCATATTATTTCAAATACACAGAGTTCACCCTGGGAGTGAGTGGACATGGAAGAAACTAAACCCCTGAAATACATGAGAATTGATTTGCTGCAGCACCTGTCTTGACTGCCCCAGAAGACCTTGGCCCTACAGTGGATTGGCAGATCTCTGTAATGGCCAATATTAAAAATTCATCAGGTCTTGATCAATGCTGCGATCAGGCTTCACTGATCTCATGCACTGGCTGGTGCATCTAAAATACACAATATTTGACAAAGAAAAATCCCATTAATGACTATGGTAATATTTAAAAGTCTCCTTCCTAAAAAAGAATTATGGTCTGATGCACTTCAGAGATTTTTATAAAGATAAAACTTATTAATAATTATTTTTAGTTAATTTTATTTTAGTTTTATTATTAAATGCAGTATACATAACAGCAGTTCCACATATTGATGTTCATATCACATATAAAATACATATGATAAAATGTACTGTACCTGCTTTATGTTATAGTGTAGATGTTTAAGTACTTGTTTTCATTGCCATGTATCATCTATATATGAGCAAACCTGTGCTTACAATTTAACCCAAATTTCTTAGCTTATATTAAGTCTTTTGGACAACTAATAACTCTTTATTTTGTAATGCTTTTTAAACAGTCGCATCATGTGATGTTGACAAAAAAGGGACGAATATGTTTGCGGAATGTGCTGGTTTTCCAACAGTTAATGATTTGATTACAGAGTTAGAAAGGAAGAAATTGGAATACCACAAATGGTAGGTAGCTGCGGTCAGAAAACTCTTCAGCTCACAATGGTGGGTTATTTTACGTGTGTTGGTGGCTAAGATGTTTTCCATTTGCCAATTCCCAAACACACTTGATCTCAGAGTGATTTTGACCTTACAGTTAGATTAAATTGTCAACAGCGTCTTTAGAAAGATGTGTTTGCATGCTTCCAGGGAAAGCATTTAAAGTAAAGGTTTTTCCTGAACAAAACCTCCATCAAGTCCTTTTTTGTATGTATCTTAAGTTGTGTTTTGGAGGTAGTGTTTTTTTTAAAGGGTCATGTCAAAGAAATAGAATTTTTTAAACTCACTGGACTCTTTTTTAAAAGCTCAAAACATTTTCTTTTCTAAACCTTTGACTAACTTTGGAAGTGGGCATAACAGAACAATAAACAAATATGTTATGATTTAGTGACATTAATAACTTTACTGTTTTATTAATATATGGAAATATATATGCATCATAATCCCACCTCTTTTAAAATTATCTTATGACTTGCGCTGCATATTAGCTTTTATGGTTTTATAGACAAGGCTGAGAATGGCCACATAAACATGCTGCTAGTGTACGCAGCTCATTCCCTCAGATTTTCAGGCAGTACAGTTAGTGCTGTACAGCTCTTACCTGCCACCTTCACTTCCCCAGGCTAAGCGTTGAGTGGTGGTGGAGTCAGGGCCATGGTGGGTGTAACCCCAGCTCCTGAGGGAGTCTGCAAAAATAGTGCTGTGAAGGTGCTAAGTGACAGTTGGCTGAGCTACAGTCTTTCATCCCTCCCTGCTGTGGCTTCATTATTGATAGCCTGCCTCTGTTGACCCCGTATCACAGCCACTGGGCTCACAGCCCCTAGATCTCAATTACCCTCCACCTTTGTTTAGGTAATTATACAGCTTGCCTCTGGTTTGACCATGCTTTTATATAACCAGATTATTTTATGTAATCACACCAGATTAAAGCCACATTTGGACCTACGAAATATAATAATTGAAAGTGTCAAACCTATTTTACTGTCATAATGACATTCCTGTTTTCCATTGGTCAGCCAGAGAGATAGAAACACCCCCCACACAAAGCATTGGCTTAGACATGGTTGCATTACATTTACGTTCATGCATTGGGTAAACGCTTTTATCCAAAGCAATTACTGCATTTTTTGCATTCCCTAAGAATCGAACCCATGACCTTTGCGTTGCTAAAGCTCTACCAGTTGAGCTACAGGTACCTATGTGACAAATTGTATGTGGCAAACATATAATTGTCTCCCCATATTTGACTGGTAGTTTTCGAAAGTTTGTGGTATTTTTAATATTAAAAATCTCTGCCTTTAAATTTACTATACTATTTAGCGAAAAGTAGGTAGTGTGTATGCTGTACATTTATAAAAGTTGACACAACCACCCACACTACACGATGGGAACTTTACCAACTAATTCCGTGCCTGCGCACTTCATTAGGTTGTTTATGGATGTGCGAAGATTTACTGCAAAACACTGCGATCACTTTAAAGTGTGAAATACGGTCCACCGTCAGGCTGCTTTTAAACGCAGTTTTCACCTGAAGCGATGAGCAGGATCCAGGCCTCAGCGGTGATTTAAAAGAGCAATCAAGCCCCTGTCAAAAATGATTGATGCCTCGCGTCTGGAACCTGACATGTGAATCTTCGCCAACTGCTTCAGAGGAATATTCCTCACTAGGAGCTTGTTTGCTCGCCCATTTTTTTCCCAAAGGAGAACGACACGGGTGCTGTTTTCTTTCATTTCACCTTGATCCGTCGTCCTCCAACTTCAAACTCATAACGTGCGCTTGTTTTCCACAGCGCTGGTGCCCTAATCAGTTTCATGGGGTATAAATTCTGTGACATAAAGGGTCTTTGTTTGTTCCACGTTATTTTCTCAGTTGTGATTTCTTTAAAGTGATCTGGTGAGGAAGACGTGATGTGCAGATCATAAGAATTGTGTCGTTGTTTGATGTACGTCTGCGGAAACATCCGCACTGATACAACACTTTCTCAGCGATCACTCCTGGTGTAGTTTTCTAAAGAAGTGCAGTGATTCAGAAAAGCAAAGGGCACTTTTCTCCGTTCACTTCTTTTGTTGACAGGCAGATGATGATGAGCCGGTTTGGATGCGCCAGCACTTTAGAAAGCATGAGCCAGGCTGTCATTTACCACCGCGCGTCTCTCACATCACCAGTGCAGTGCAATGCGCCTCTCTCTGAGACACCCAAAAGAAACAAACGTAATTGCACGGAGGCTAAATTTAGAACAGAGTCAGAGGCTTTTACTTGTTCTTTTTTCACTACATTATAAATGTGCCGTACTAAGTTGAATTCAAAACAAAAAGTATGTGTGAAGGAGAGGAACTGAGCTAGAGGCACATTTGAGTGTTATGAATAATAATGCTCTTCAAAATGCATTCTGAAAATGCCTGAGAACATAAAATTACAGGGAGAAACATTTTAGGCCAATGCCTTGTATTATTCAGCTTCACAGAATGTTTTTTAATAATTACAGTGGTCATGATACGGTTGAAGCAGATTGTTATGGCAACGTGGCGTTTGCTGCATCCACCGGAGGAAACAGAAACAAGAGTCAGAGATTCTCCTGTCATAGATGAGGCAGATAAAAGATAGAGGACACCGATAATCTCAGTGTCATAGTAACATCAGTTCTGAATGAGGTATGGTATGAAAGTGTCAACTCTAATCATTGCTCAATTGTCAGTGTTTTCTCCTGAGGTAACACATATTAAGGCCTGACTGTCAGTCCTACTGTCCGGTGGCTATGCGGACAACAGAAGTGGTGGTATATACATATACATATACAGGTTGGGGTAGTTGATATATAACATGACCATAGTTTTTATAAACATCAAGTTTTTAATTACATTTTTTAATAACCAATTTTTTGCCTTTAATAGTTCGTTGTAAACGGCCGTACATTGTAATATATTAAATCTTTCAGTCAATATCAAATAATACATAATCATAATAGCTTCATGCATAATAATGATAAAACAGTCAGCTAAGTTGTTTTAAATATTTTTAGCATGTCACATCCCATATCAACCACCCATTAGTTAATGGAGGCCGGAGGTTTAATCAATAAGACAGGCATACCTCAGTAATACATCTACTGGCAGTGGTACAGCTGTGATATAGTACAGATGTTTAAAGATTGAAATTAACATTCATCAAACAGAACAGTTTCAATTCAACAGTAGTTCTGTCATGGTGTAGCCTCATGTGGCTCCAAGCCTATATGCATTTCTTCGTGTAGTTCAAAAGACAATTTTGGTAGAGATTTCTTTGTATGTAAAAAAAGATTAATAATCTTCCTCATTCAAAACATTTGCTAGTTTTTAATGGTAGACGATAGGCTGTTACAAAACTAGAGACAAATAGATGTTGTTTGTGCAAAGACAAATATAAAATAATGGCCTTTATTTTACATTGAACAGATGTGTGAATTTAATATTCTCATAAGCCATTTGTTTATTCCCTGTTGTCTCTACCCCTTTATTCCTGTTTGTGCTTTTATGTAATTTATGTTCAAATTGTTTTGGCTTACAAGGGCCAGGTTATTTTCACCTCTTTACTGTCACCACCTGCAGCTATTATTATCAGATTTTGGATAACCAAACACAGCAAATGTCAAATCTCACCAAAATGTGATGTGATACCACCGTTGCCAGTCATTTTAATTGGCTTGTGAGGCAGGAAGGATCGGACAGGTTACCACAATAGTCACATAATAATGAGGTGTGTGTGTGTGTGTGGAGGGTCCGCAAACTGTTGTTCTCCTCTGCAATCTGTTGTAAAGAGAACTTAGAAAACTGCCTTTGCTGTTTTGATAATATCAGCCCATGGTTTTTTGATTAGTTGTTAGGCTTACCACAAAACAAGACCATAGTGTTACATATTGACTAGTGTTTAAATGGTTGTGTTTGGGGGCCAGGCGTTAAGACAAAATTTGTCGACTTCTGAATAGAAAATACAACTTTAATAAACAATTCTGAAGTGTTTCCAAACACCAAAGACGTAAAAATGTATATTAATGTCTTAAAATAATTGACACATGGTTTGATACATTAAAGACCATTTTTGTGAAAACAAAATTAAACACAGTTAATGTTTCTATACACTTCCAACATGTTAAGTGTGAGTTGGATGTTCAAATACTTTATGCGCCTTTGTAATATCCTATTACTGTAATTATGCAAAACAGTAAAAGCAAAGAGTAGTTGAACAAAGGCATGGAAGAATATCAGTGCAGCTGGCTTGTGCAAGAACAATTCCTCTGCTCTTAGTATTGTAAAGGAAGATGATTATTCCATAATGATTTCTGACCCCTGCTGAGTGCATCATCTCTACAGCAATTAAAATGTTGACATGTTTTGATCAATCGTTCAGACTCCAAAAGAAAGACCACGATTATTAGCCTGGATGCTTTTACTGTATTAGATCAAAGCACCGATGTTACAATAACTACCAGCAGTGAGACAAAAGATAAACATTATGCAGAAAGCAACTCCTCTGTGGTTAGCAATGAACTACAACAGAGCTAAAGTAGGTCAGTACATAGACTTTTTTTCTGGTTAACATTTTCCAAGCCAATAAGACACATTCTAGTGACTTCTGTGCACATGGGTAAATCGATATAAAAGTTGATTAAAGTTGTTTTTAAATATTATTTTATTTGTGAACAAAGCAGCATTGTGGAAACTCAGCTAAATATCTGTCAGACAGCATAATTTAATATTAAAGCAGCATAATTTGTCCTTAAGGTAAAGTTGACCCCAGCACTTGCCCCCTGTGTTATGTGCTTGTAAAATTAAAAAATCTTATATTGTCTATGTGGCAACAGTTTCACTTGTTCTCTCTCATTATATACAACAATAATAATCATATTGTAAGACTACTAAGTAAAAATATTTGAATATAAAAATATTACATATATTTCAATTTCCAAATATATGTAATATTTTATGAATTGTTACTGAATGCGTTTTTTATTTTTAAACAGGTACAAAGGATTGAATTGCACCTGTACAAAAATTAAATAGGAAAGGGTGAGTGTTACAGCTTCTCCCCTACAGTTTTAACATTTACATACTATGTCTTTTATCAATAAAATCACACGTATCAGAATCTTCCTTTAACAAACAGTAGTAACACAATTGGTGTTAAATGACTTGGAAAATTAAGCAGAATTTACCACCTGCGGCTGGAGAAAATGAGTTGGGATTTAGCAGTGATTCAGTGTCACACATTGTCCTACTGTGTGTGTTTTTCGTTTCCTCAATTACACATCAACCTCAGACACTTCAGACTGCAGGGGCTTGTTGAGTACAATGCAATGTTTATTGCCTCATATTGTGCTTGGAGTGCGTTTGTTGTTTTATTATTTTTATTAAGCCTAACTTGTGCATGTATTTCATTAGGAAGCTTTCAGTATTTTCAAGGTGTGGTTCACCTATATGTAAAATTAGTTGCTTATTTCCCCACGTACACGTCCGATTCACTTATCGCTGTGATTTAAAGCAGATTTCCTTTTCTTTAGTGCCTCTAAGTGGTACTAGTCAGTATTGCAATACATACATATATAGGCCACACACACACACACACACACACACACTTATTTATACAGTTTGCATATGTGTTTTATATCTTATTTCACAGATACACATACCTGGTGAGCCTGTTCACATTACGATAAACAAACCGTGTCAGTCAAAAGCTGTAATATTGTTTATTAAATATTGCATAATGAGAAAATCACAGCAGTAAATAGTGTTTAAATTCATTGTAACTGTAACAGCACTGCAATTAAACAAAAACAAACAAACAAAAATGCAAAATTTGCCTTCGCATACAGATCATAAAGGAATTGTAGTTTCGCGTATCTCTCTCATCTTACACTCTTAAATAACTTCAGTGATGGCATTAAAGAACTTGGTAATTGTCTTTAGTCACACATTTACAGTATGTTAATGTGTTTACCTCTAGGCAAAACATAAAACAAAAGGAGGCACAAGTGAATGAAGCTATGAGACATGAGAAAGGCATTTATATCCCGACACAGTGTGAGAAACACTCATCCACTCTTGACTTAAGCAAATCTCTGTGCTTTTCTAATAGTCTTCATAAAATAAACTGTAATATTTATAGAGGTTGCTGTTACTTCAGTCACTTTCATTCATTTATACTTATTTTGTACATATTTACAACTCTGATAGAATAGGAAAATTTTAACTCGTATACGAAGTTACATATTTACTTAGACCACTACATTCATGTATGCTACACTATATTGTGACGGTTTTATAGGCCAAAATGTTTTCAAGATCAAATTTAATCAAGATCTCACTTTTAATTTCTTGTTGATCTTCTATTTGATTACAAAAAAAGACAAAAATATAATCTAGATGCTTATATTGATGTATTGACCTGCCCATATGAGATTTTATGTCTCTTTTTCCATGGGACGGAAGGCAAGTGTAAAATACGCATTGTGCCGAGGGCGTAAAATCCTCATGCATTTCAGCAGCACAAACTCAGGCATTAAATGGAATGGACCGTATAAAACTATAAGGGAGATTTATAAAGCAATGCAATTGTTACAAGACTCCATATTTGTTAGAGGATTAACTAAAACCAGCCATTATTTTCCAGCTGGTTATACAGCTTCTTAAATGGAAGCAAAAGCAACAATCTAAGTAGATGTTAACTACATCCAGGCAAGGAAGACTAAATGCTTATCAACGGATTCAAACACAACGGTCCAGATATAGCATCCTATACTGTAAATGGCACTTTGAAAATGAGGTACGGCAACCTTATATGGATCGTCCAATCCCAGCACACAAACAAATGTCACATGTTACCAACCATAACACTATGTAACATCAGTGGGTACCAGGATTATTATATTATTAGGTTTTTCTTCTAACAAAGGTAATGTAAAACACTGCTTTGTCTCATAATACATCCCTCAGAAAAACCAATCAAAATGAATGACTGAAATAGAAAAATATACACCACTCAGGCAAATAAATAGTATTTGAGCAACGATTATAGTCAGAAATATTTAAACGAATGTTTCGTTCGGTTAAGTGGGGATTAGTTTAGCCCTTCATTTCGGTAAATAAAATAGTGCTCAAACAACTTATTCATTTTTGGTTATTAATTACTAAACTTGTACTTAGACCTGGAGATTTGTGAGTTGGTCACTCGAGCGTAATCTTCTAAACAGAAATGTTGTACAGGCCATTAAAATGTGTGAGAATGTTAAGTGCTGTGAAGATTAAAGCATTAAGCATCAAAACTCTCTGTAGGTTTCAGGTCTGTAATGTAACTAGCTGTTTAACTTCATATGAATTTAATATCCTTCTTAATACGAATAACGCTGATTGACAGCTAGCATTGTTTTGAGGGAACCTACATTGCCAAAATGAGTGTTCTGGTAAACTCTTCTAAAAGCCCACACTGGAATTTAAATCCAAATCATACTCTTTAAAAGAGTGTTCTTCTAATCTATGTTTGTTTTTAAAACCAATGGGAATATACAATTTAATATGAACACTTTTTAACATCATGTCAAAGTTTATGTGACTCCTTCAAAACTTTCTGTCCATTAATCACACCAGAAACCTTAAACACAGATCCTTTCAGATTCCTTCTACACACTGCCATACTTTACGGTCACACTGAAAGTCTACATTTATTGCAAAAATAAATTGTGTAATAATACATTTTTCAGTTTTGTAATGTCAGGTATGTGAAGTACTTTGCACTATTCATCAGTACAAACTGCAGCTGTAAACATATTCACTCAAACTCATGATTCATTTTATCATCATTATCAAGACCAGATACTTTAAATAATGGCTTTTAGCAAAACATACACGTATAACTGGTGAAGACCTTCATTCTTGTTGTGTTTCCAAACCGTGCCACTGTAGTACAGTTTTAAGTTCCTTGCTGACATGCCGCAGTCCTTACTGATCACATACCTGGACATTCACCTGGGCAAGATCAAGTTTTGATGGGGAGAAGATTTGATGTCAACACATCATGAGTGTTCCAAACAGGTCAGGCTGATTAGTAATAGCGCCAGAATCTCTTCAAAAACGCATTTCTCTCATGATATCATTTCACAAATTAACAGCCTTCACATAATTTCCTGGGAAGGTGCCAAAATGTTTTGTCCTCTTTGATGTACCTGCATGGAGCCAAAACGTACAGAAATCTTAGTGTTTGTGAAAAGAAAAAGTGTTAAATATTCTAAACTGTATTACAAATATATGAATTTTATATTTCATTTAGTATTTTTTCGTTTGAGGGTTGAGGTATAATCGTTTTTTATTAAAAATATCCAGACAAATTTACTGCAGAAGCAAAAACTATGTGAGATAAACTTGTTTTTAAATAACAACCTGAACCACAATAGTTTAATATTTCTCACTTCACTGGCAAACAGCTTTTGCTTGTTAAAAGCATTAATTTAGTAAGCATTAGAAGATATTTGTACTATTAGTATTAAGACCATGACGTTTGCAGTGTATGTAACTCCAGACAACAGCTTGATATCAGTTGTCCAGCCCGGACGTTTTGGTAGTGCAGCAGGTAGTGATTTAATACAGGAGACGTGACGAGGAGAATCAATACTGTGACGAATGGCACATACCCACAAACCAGCCGTCATCACATCTCTCCATGACGTTCACCAGATCTCCTTCCTGAAGCTCCAGCTCATCATCATTCTGAGGCACGTAATTGTACAGAGCCTGAAATCTACAAACAAAAACACAACACAACTGAGAACAAACGTGAAGGCTAGTTCAGTTTACACAATTCTGTCAACCCAAGTATCGGCTTTAATTCACTTTAAAGATAAAAAATGAAGTTGATGGGCTTCAGTGAAGAAGGAATTGCATTTTGCTTTGTTTGTGTGACCCAACAGCATTCATAAGATGTCTCACTGCCCCTCTGGCAGACTGCCATGGTAAATAGCTGGCACTGAATATCAACCATGTTTGGATAGTGTCACTGAATACAAAAGCAAGCAATATGGTCTCCAGTTAATGGATCTGCCATCAACGATCAGCATTTTCATTTTTCACTCAGATGCTGAAGCAAATCACAGTACATTAAAATGTTTGCCACTGAACAATGTGCATAAATATTGTATGAGGTAAACATAGTCTAATTTATGATTGTTTTTGTGTCCGTTGCTTAGTGGCTTCATGTAACGTTCAAGATTATTTGCCTTGGCATCGATATTTAGTGTTAGCACCTCAAACCTGGAATAAGATGTTCTAGAGCAAATTTCATAACTGTGTTAACTTAAAAGTGGTTTTATTTTAGCTCTATTATTAAAACAATAATAATCCAGGATTAAATATGGGGTGTTTCTCCAAGTTGTGATTTTTGGGGTCAGTGAAAACTGGAAACTCTATGCACTTACACAAAAACAAGATACTACAGTCTGAGATGTTGTACTTACATTCCACAACTCATGCGTCCAGGTTCAGGGCTGCTGCTCTGGGACAGGGGTTGCTGGGAAATGATGAAAGAGTGTTTACTGGGAGGAGTCAGTAATCGGTGGGCGGAGTCTATAGGGCGTGGCAACGTGCTGCAGTACCTCACTGAGGTTTCTGCAATATTCATGATTTCATTACACACTGCCTCCTATTGGTGGAAGAGGGTCAGCACAAGTGGTGGCCACAAACCAGGAAGTGGAGTGAGTCATTTAGATGGAAATTTGAGTTTGAGGAAGGAGTGTGTGGTTAGAGAAGATAGGAATAGTAGTCCAGTAAGTAACAGGGCAGAAAGAAGGGAATGTCCATTAATACCAGGAAAGCCGGAATAGATGGTAGTTTCCACAGGACAGGCATGGAAGAGCGAGACAACAAAGTGAGTGAATACAGAAGGAGGGAAAACCAAGCTTGATTTACATAGAACTGGTTAATTCTAAGGACAGATTCCCACAGAGTTTTGTCATGCATTACAAGGGTGAGTTTAAGATCAGGATTAAGTCATATCAACAAGAAATGAAACATTTTTAACACCATCTGTACAGATAATTAAACTTACATTCACCAAGTATATTTACTCAGTACAGGATTCAGTGTCATCAAGAAAATGTATAGAGAAGAACAGTATGGTATGTACCATCTAAATGGAGTCGCTGTTTAATAGTTACCGTGAATGAATTGGCGTTCATGTTGTTGTCTTGGATGTCAAACAGCATGACGGGACTTCTTGAAGATCGACCATAATACTCTATATCATTTTTTAAAGGCTGTGTAGAAAAAAAGAACATTTGTTATATAATCTTAGTTTTCAAACTGAGACCTTTTTAATGTTTGTCTCTGAGGCTGAGTCTCCGTTTCAGTTTTGAAACAAAAATGCACAAAACAAACAGTATCAGTTCATTATTATTTCTCTTTGCAGAAGATCTCAGTAGAACCCGACAAATGACAGAAATAAGATTGTGAGTTAGTAGCAGTCCCATTTCTTATTAAATAATAACAAATGTGAGAACAAACATCATGCTGGGATTCTTTATATACAAACAAGTCATTTTTTCAGCCTTACCATAAAATTAGAAATCATTAGATTCATTTATTCAGTTTAGACTCAAAATAGACTTAAGCGCTGAAATTGTTTGAGCAGTTTAAATTGGACTAATTGCAGAGTTGTAAAACTGAGTGAAACTGCTCTGATAACAGAATAATTATATGGATAAATGGATTTTTACATTTTAATTTTTTTAGTATAATTAACTTTAGCTATTAAAGTTGGCATTTATAAAAGATTATTATGTGTAAATTTGTATCAGACATACATGCAACTTCACACCAGGCAACAAGACCAGATATCAACATCAGTGTTTCAGCTCTCAACAATGTCAAAACCCTTTAAATGTGTGTTTACTAGCTTATAAGCACAATCAGATGAGTGTGTTGTTTCCTGTTTGAGCCTGTTAGATCTACAATTGGTGCCAATGGAAACCGTGACCTGCCTTAAGTTTACACATAACTGGCACCTTGATCAAACACACCACACCATGCAGAAGATACCTCTGCTGGACTATTGCCTCTGCTGTCAGGGGCCTTGCGGTGGCTGCCAGCCCTGTCTATTTCTGCCCCATTCCTTTCCTGTAACTCTTGATCCAGTCTGATACCCCCAGTAAGCCAACCCTCAAGCCCAGCACCCCCACTTGGACTCAGGCTACGAGAGAGACGGGGAGAGGGTGGGGAAAGAAGGAAGTCCTCCCCTTGAGGTGGAGTAAAGGTGAGGAAAGGTGTGGCTGAGCTGGGTCGGGGTGGATAGGGTGGTGGTAAAGGAGAAGAGGATGGAGAAGCCATTGGGGAGACAAAGTAGGGGCTGTTACTGATGGGAGGCACAGGGCTGGCTGACAGAGAAGGGGGCAGGTATTCACCCAAGCGGTATGAGGTGCTTGGCCGAGGGGGAAGGGGCGGAGTAGGTGCGGCAGGGGGGCTGCCGCCAACTCCCCCCACAGTGAGAGAAATCCACTCATTGGAGATGGCATAGACCTCTGGAGAGACAGAGCGAGGAGAGCGAGGGAGAGGAAGAGGGGAGGTGGTGAGCCGATTACGAATGGGCTTTTGGAGGACAAGGCCGGATGTGTGGAGGAGTGATATGGAAAGAAGAGAAACATTAAAAGAAAAGGTGAACAATAAAACAACCAAAACGGTAGGGATGTGTAAATGTAGACATGGGAATTGTAAGAAATTATCTGAACAAATAAATGAAAAGTTTAAAAACAATTCCAAAACTGATTGTTGAGTTTTGATCCCAAATCACAAGAGCTCATTAATAAAGGAAAATAATGTTAAAAATAAACTCTTCAAAATGATGCATGAAGTGAGTGATTCATGAAGTGAGTGAAAAGAGTGTTTTGTGAGTGTTTACCTGAGGAGAGGCATTAGTGCTCCGGTGAGGTGACTGGCTCACAGGAGGATCAGGGTAATCCACTCCATTTTTCACTCTGGGTCTCTTTTGAACCTCTATGTAAGTGACTGGGAAGATTCCCTGCCGGTTGGTGCCAGAGATTTTGCCCTCATACCAGTTTTCATCTACTCTGCGAATCAGTTTAATACGCTCCCCCTGCAGGTGGAGAACGTTCTAGATTAGCTCCTGGACACTTCAAAGGGTACTGATTTCCCACCAGGGGCATGTGTACTTTAATGGGTGTTTAGGCCTTATTTGATGCACAATTACTGACAAAACAGTAATTGTGACTTATTTATGATGTCAATGTAAATGTATCACAATTAACACAATTATTAAGTCAATGGCTATATGTTTTTAATGCCTTTTTAAGTATAATTCAATATCATTCAGTATAATTCAATACTATAGTGTTAGAATTTGATGATACTTGGGTCTTATAAATGGTACTAAGCACAAATAAAGTTAGACTAATTCTAGACTAATTCATGTTTAAAAAAACTCAGTTACCTTTCTGAAAGACATTTCAACAGCTGTGTCACCAGTGAAATTGAAACGAGCGATAGCCTCTCCATATTCCAGCACGTGGACCGGAGAGCTTTTCTTGGGCTGAGCTTTCTCAGATGGAGGCAAGATCTGAAGAAAGGACATTACAAAAACGAATTAATTTACACCCACAGAATGTTTATATATAGCCTAAACCTATTTAAACTAAAAAAACACAGCTACCTCAACATAGCTGCGTGGAAAAATTCCAACTCTTCCATGATGTTCTCCCTCAAACCAGTTTTGGTCGACCTGTCGGTAGACGTAGACGATATCTCCCTTCTGAAATGGCAGTTCCCTGACAAAACGAAAGTATCGTGTGTCTGGATGACTTTTGTAACAGTTCCAACACAATTTCTCAACAATATCCTGAGTTTCATAGACTGAGGTATCAGTATTCATGCCAATAACACAATGCAAAACATCAATCAACATTTGTTTATTTCAATCCCTAGAACAGAGAATTCAGACACTTACTTTAGACTTTCTGCTCTGAAGTCAAATCGTGCCAAAGCAGGAGTCCTCTAAAGACACAGATAGAAATATAGAAACCATTAACATTCCTTTAATACCGCCTCCATTATATCATAGTGAATCAGTCACACAGAAAGACCAACAGGATCATTCTGATGCAGATGTCCCACCTCTATAGGTTTCTTCTTGTCTTTCTCATTAATAACCAGCAGGTCGCCGAAGCGGTCATTAGTGATGAACTGTTGGTGGGTCACGACCAGCCCAGCGTGTCTGCGAGAGGCGATATCTGCCTCTTCCTGCTCTCTCTTCAGCCGCCTCTGCTCTTCCAGAATTTTCTTTCAAAAGAAATAGCTTTTTAATTCACTTATAGGGTGTTGTACAGGGTATCACACTATATCTTAAACAGATCATGTTGTACACAAGCAAAATAAATCTCAATTATTATGCAACTGTCCATTACGTGTGCAATTAATTACAGCTAGCCAGACTAGCGTCAAACCAACAGTAACTAGCATAATACAGTATTGAAATTAGTACAAGCTGCACTTTTCCATGAGGAGATCACAGGGTCCACAGATACTAATTTCACTGATATATTTTGTATACTTGTTTTATATATTTGAATACTGTTTTATATATTTTGGGTTTTAAGAAATAGAAATATAATAGAAATAAAAGCTTGATCATTTGATCACATTTGATCACATACAGACACACACAGATAATGTCACAAAAAATACTGCACCTCTTTATCACTGTAGCGTTTCCGGACGGTCTCTTCCGAGTTCTCTCCATGATCTCCGAGGCTTATTGGGTGTGAAGAGTCGGAGTCTGTTTAAGAAGCACATGATTCAGCTTGTGTTCCCATGATAAGCAAGATAACAGAAAGTATTTACAGCATACTAAGAGTACATGATTCAAATCCATCGTGGAACAAGAATAAAGAAAATTTTAAGAGTCTATTTTGATGACATAGCCCAATTATGTGCGCATACAATGGGTTGCACAACTTACAGTTTAAAAATCCAATAGTTTCTGAATCTAAGTATCAAGCCTGTGCATAAAGTTTATAAGATTTGTAAAACAAGCTAAGCCAAGTTTTGTTAGAATAAAACTTGGGAAAAGGTCTGGGAAAATAAAACTTAACATCAGAAAAATATTTGAAACGACTTAACAGCATGCAAAAACACAACATTATGACAATCCTTTCACAAATGTGATATATGTATAATGTAATTTGGAAAATAGAAAAAGTGTGACACAAACATAATAATAAACAGAAAAACAATCATAATATTAAGTGTGCTGGACCTAAACAGGTTCACATTTAGCTTTTAATACAACATACAATTTGTGTTGTCTTTTCATTTCAAATCTGTAAAGCTGTTACTTGCAAGGTTTCACAATTATGTAACTTTACCTCAGAATAAACAAACATTATAGTTCATTAAAAAAATAAATCTTGTTAAGGAAACACACACACTGATTAAATGTATAACTTGAATGTACTGTAAGTCACTTTGGATTAAAGAATTTACCAAATGCATCAATGTAATGTAATGTGATGCACGTTAAAGCTGTTGGAGGCCTCATATCTTGAGAAGCTAAAAAGGCAGGTAGGTCATGATACAATTCTTCTATATAAGCGTTAATTGTGTGAGTTAATTGTAATAATTTTCCTCAACAGAGCATCTACGTAGCAACATACTGCAGACATACTCTTAAAAGCTCATATTCTGCACTCATCTTGGTGTGTTGCTAATTATGAGAGAGTACCATACAGGCAATGAAAAAGAATTAGTGTAGTATTGAATGGCAGAAGTCAAAATTGTGAATGGAACAACTATGGCACATTTACACAACACAACAAAAATGATAAAATGTCAATCTAGTTACAAACCACACAAAGTTGGCCACAGTGAACACTGTAGTAATGGAAAAACAAAGTCACTTGGTGATGAAAGACAAGAGAAGAAAAGGCTGGAGGAAGATGAGTGGTAACAAACAGACATAGTCATGCTCGAACATGAGTGTGGAGAACTGAACACTCATGGCACTCACTATAGCCACCTTCAACATGGTCTTTACTGGCTTCTGAACACTCCACATCTGTGAGGTCATCTGAGTTGCACACTTCACATGGAGAGGTCTCTCCATTGCTAAGCTTCTCCACCACCTCCAGAGAAGACAGACGTTGAGGAATGACAGGCTTTGGCTTGGGAAAGGAGAGGCGGTTCTCCGTCAGGTCTCCAGCCATGGGCTTCATGGCAGAGAGAGCGCAAGTCTTTTTGAGCTGCTGACTGTGTAGCGGTCTCCGCAAGGAGAAAGGGGCTGGGACCATTAGAAGTAAGTTCCTTGGTGGAGAACTTCTCTTGTCTTGATGGGTGGTGGCCTGTTGGCGCTCATGCCTGAGAATTGTTGTGAAGCGGGTGTAGGAGGCGGGGCAGGTGCCTTTACATTTGCTTTGTTTGAGGTGGAGATGTTGGTGATGATGGCCTGTGGGTTCTGAGGTATCATTGGAGGAATTCTCTTTGGCAGAATTATGTGTACAACTTGTTTTCTCCTCCAATACGCCCTCATTTTCCAAAGGAAAGTCAGTTCTTAAAATGTGGCCCCCCTCACAAGTCAACATGCACTCCGTTAAAACAGAAGGTTTCTTTTTGTGGGCCTGGTCTTCTGTAGCCATGGCTGGGCAGTCCTCAGTATGTGAAAACCCTGGCATGACCAAAGTCTCAGCTGAGACAGCAGACTGGAGGAAGCTGCCTGGAATGGGGCTTTGTGAGGGACTTGGGTTGCTAGGAAGTACGGGCATTGAGGCAGACCGGGTGGGGGCCAATCTGGAACGCTGAATAATACGTTCAAACTCCATGACCCGAAACGTGACAGCATCTCGAGGTATAATCTCAGCTCTCTCCATAGAAGTGTCATCTCCAGGCTTCTCAAAAAAGGAAGCCAAACAGCGGACACTACCATGGGAGACGGACCCCAAAGAGCTTGGCCTCTGAATGTTATGCATGTTCCTATAGAGGGCCGAGAACTCAGCCATAGTTCTCACGGATCCCATAGCAGGTCCATTTTTATGAAGGTTTCTGCTCTCCGGAGAACAGTTGCCCTTGGAAGATGAGTTTAACCTAAGATCACTGTCTGTCGTATCTCCATTCTGGGAGCCACAGGCTTCTTCATGTAGATCCTCACAGCTGTGTGCTTTGGGGCGCTGTGTCGGCTCAGCTCGTTTCTCCTGGCACTCATCGGTGGAGAGCGATAGCTTGGGCTTAAACTTAGAAGGAAGTATTTGAGGGATCCAGGCTTTGGCAGCAGACAAGGACTTTTTACTCTTATATTGAGAAGTTAGTACATTACTGGCAATAAATGTGTGACTATTTACAGAAGAGCTGGGTGAAATTAAACAGTCATCCCCACCTTTATAATCCACTGGCAGGCATGCAGAATAACAAAACAAACAGTACATTAGATTACACTTGCAACGAATACAAACACAATAGTCCCAGACAGCTAGCAAATCTTTTTGCTAAAATTGTTAGCCACCCTTTAAGGAAATTTAAATTTTCTTAAGCAATTGGTGAAGAAATATTATTGATCAGGTGAATTTATTTCAGGAAATAATACATGCACAGCTGCAAAGCAGGTTAATCTATACAAGTAAATCTGTATAAAGCATCAGTGCAGCCCTTTTAATACATATCTGTACAGCTAATCATAAAGCAGTATATTTTATTATAAATTGCAATGTGTCTGATTTAATAGTTAAAATAAAAAATAAACAAAAAACTGTTACAAAATTGTTGATAAAAAGGTGGTATGAAGGCAAAATAAACAATATTTTGTAGGACAAAATGTATAAGAAAAATGTTTCATATGCATCCGTTTTATTTTGCTTCTTTCATACATATTGCTGTATGTGTCTCAAGATTATAAGACATTTTAAAAATTATATAAACAACCAGAGAATAGACAGAATACAAAGAATGTTCTATAACTAAAATGAATTTACTATTAACTTTCAGGTGGTTTAAATCATTTTACCCCAAAACCAAACAGACAAACAGTTCAGTATTCATAATAATGAAATCTATCTCACCATATCACACTGAAAATGTCCAAAATGAATTAAACTGTCAAATAAGCTGGGCTAAATTCTTGAAACATGCATGTATGTGACACACACAGTATCTTGCAGTGTTTTAAAAAGCTGAAAAGAAAAAATCATAAATGTAATGTTTTATATGTTTAACGTGATGTTCTGACTTCCAGTGAGTTCCCAATGCATCTTATTGTCTCCTATACTCAACTACGCACCAGCAATAGCCAAAATGCCTTATCTTTTCACAAACCCTCCACTCAGATATGAGATTATAGGCTCACGTAAGTGCTCCACCAAGAAACAATTGAGGTCACTAACTGCCATCCACAGGAAATACAGGAGTGTTCTGAGGTTGCATAACAAGATCAGAGAATAACACAGAATGGATTTAGTATGCAGAGTAATGCATGTTTATCTGTACTACTGATCACACTGCCGCTAGTAACTCCTGTGTTCCTAAAAGCTGGAAGAATAATGCCTCCGGACCAAAAGACTGAGCATCAGTCTAATCACAGGACTTATCTTAGGGACATGATCCTTAATAGCAACATTTTTATTAAAATATTTTAATAAATGCTGTGGGAACCGAGAGTTTTATTAAAAATCAGGGGGACCAAAACAAGGAAACGCCGCAAGCCAGATTCAAACTCACATCATCCGCACTGACTTCAGAGCTTAATGTTGCAATGTAGTGTTTTTTAATTTGCAATATTATAAATGTAAAGATGTCTTTGAAATACAAAGCAGACAGAAACCAAGGCTGAAACGATCTCTACACATTTGTCAACAAACCCTTTGTCTAAAAATGGGTTGTGGTAACTATTAACAGATACGGTCGGCATCTTCAATCCTGGTGTGTGTCGCTTTCCTCCCCCTGCCGACACGAGAAGCCCACCCTCTGGGTCATATGTGCTAGCATTCCTTTGGTTGACCTTACATGTGTTGTTGACCCCCTCATTCCTGACCACCCCTGAGCATGGTGCCTGTTTAGCTCTGGTGTAGCGTGACTCACTACCACTAACATCTGCCCATTAATCTCTACGTCCAACCCCTGTCCACACCATCGCCCACTTCTAAAGCAGTGGGGCGTCTGACTGAGCCAAACATCTTGTGCTTGTAGTGGCTAATGGATCATAACAGCATTGTGTGGAGAGAAATTCTACACTGCAAGGGTCAAACAGAACATCTGTTATGTGTCGACTGTGAGAAATGACAGTAGCTTCACCAAAACACAGAGAGACAGATGAAAAAGTAGGAAAGTGGTAAATGCTGAGATAAAGGGAACTTATGTACAATAATATTTAATAAGAGGCTATTAACACCAACATTGAAGTCATTTACAATCAAAACAAGGGTTCATTTGTGTCAGATCCTCATTAACTCATACCTTTGGATGAAGTGCTGGGGTGGCGCTTGTTAAGCGCTCTCAAGCCCTGCAGTGGAATGTCGCCGCCCTCCAGGACACTCTTGTAAATGTGCCGCTCACATTCTGGAGCTGCCTGCCCACCGGAAGACAAGCCATCCCTCTTTTCTGCTTCACTGTCACCCGCTTTACAGGCTGAGCTGTGCACAACAGAGATGTGAGGTTGTGATTGATGACATAAATAATCAGTAATTATCATATTCACGCTAGTCAGAATAAAAC